>OZ023316.1:5914471-6061670 GCA_964007375.1 Ophion obscuratus | reverse complement strand
TACAAGCTAATTTAACAAAATAGTAGCGCTGAAGCTGGATGGAGCAAGGCACCTTTGTCTGATACTGTCCTGCGGCCGGCAAGAGTTCTCTTCTAATTCATTCGAAGAAAGAACTTTGATTTGCTTCACAATACTGACAAGGAACACCCCTCAGGTGTCTGCCTCCGATTTTGTTGAAACTCATATATGTGATAGAGCATCGAAAACTTTGAGACACGTATTTTTTTTATCGGCGGAAAAACGGATTTAAGGGGGGAAACCGCCCCTCAAAGAAAGGCGTGTCGAGGGGTGATTTTGCAGTTTCACCCAGAAGCAATCCACCGATCTAAATGAAACAAAAACGAAAATTCTTGTAATGAAAAGCGATGAAAAATCCACTATGAAAATGTTAAGAAAAAATTAAATTGGGGGTAAACCGCCCCTCAGTTTGCGTTTTTTCCACCACACACTTAAGAGGGTTGTATGCAAATTAATAAAACAGGTATCATTTTAAAGGACAATCAAAATTAAAGTTGACGGGTTTTTGCGTTTTGGCGGCATAGCAAATTTAAGGGGGTAAACCACCCCTAACATAAATTTATTTATCATGGTATTTTTTCTGTTTTTAAATTATATCCGCTGATTCTAAATATTTCTATAAGCTACAGTTTAATGTTTTATCATATTTCAAAATTATTACATTCGTTTTAAGGGGTAACTACCCCTCTGACGAGAAACATCATTGAAGTATCCGCTTTCGATTTCGTTGAAACTCATATATGTGGTAAAGCATTGCAGTCTATTAAACATGTTTTTTTTGTATTGGCAGAAAAACGGTGTTAGGGGATGTAACCACCCCTCAAAGTTTCTCCCACAAGCAGTCCACCGATCTGAATAAAAGAAAATCGAAAATTCCTCTAATATTAAGCGATGAAAAGTTCACTACAAGAGTGTTGATTAGAAATATAATTAAGGGGTAAACCACCCCTTCATTTGTCGTTTTTCACCTCACGTTTAAGAGGGTTGTATGAAAATTAATAAAACAGATATCATTTTGAAGGGGAATTAAAATTCACGGTGACGCGTTTTTGCGTTTCAGCGGGACATTAAATTTAAGGAGGTAAACCACCCCTAACATAAATTTATTCATCACCCTCGTGTTTTCTGTATTTAACATGTATCCGCGGATTCAAAATATTCTCCCGCGTTTATAAATTATAACGTTTTTAAATTTTTACTTTTTAAGGGTAAACTACCCCCTCTAATTGCTTTTCGTTTGAAGTTTCGCGAAAGGTTTCACGAATTTCTTTAAGGGGTTACCCCCACTTGCGATTTTGAAAACATCGATTTTTTTATTGCATTTTTTTGAAGTTATAAGTATCTGAGAATATGTCCTGAAAATTTCAAGTCGATCCGAACAAAATTGACTGAGATATGAGCGTTGAAAGAGAAGAATCCGTTGTGTAAACGATCGGAAATTGAAACTTTAAACGCGTTTTTCTCAAAATGGCATTTCTGTAGTCGGTGACCAAGATTACTCGAACACTAATGAACCGATTGAAATTTCGCAGGCTTATTTAATACATATAAATGTAGTCTTTAATCGTTCGATTTTTTTCGAAAAAAATGGCCGTTTTATAGCCAAAAAACGGCCGTTTTTTTCGTTAAAATCGAACCATTAACTTTGACTGTCCGCCATTGTGTGAAAAATGAATATTTTTAAAAATCCTTCGATTAAAGACTAGTTTATACTTATATTTGACTAAATCCATCCGCATTTTTTTTCCAGATGATCCACTTCGCCGCAATGTTGGTTACCGCAAACCGTGTATATAAAAACATTATTCCATTGACGGCCATTTGCCACTAAACAATGTAATATTTTTCAATAAAAAAATTAATGAAAGTTCTTCAAGATGTGTTCTTTAAGAAGGTATATTGATCGATTAAAAAAGTTTTGTAGTTTTCTTTAAAAAAACCAATGAAAAAGGCCTTTTTTTGCGCTACAAGTGGGGGTAAAGCCTTAAAACTGTTTTCATTTCATCGGTAATATCAATGTATGTAATATCAAATATTATGTTTGTGTGTGCAGGCATATTCGTTTTGAGCTTTAGGAGCGGTACTTTGGGAGCGGGAACGTGGGGCTACCCTTACTCATAAGACTCATGTTTTCGTGTCGAAACGCTTCCGATTTTAATATGCACGTCCATTAAGCATCCCTATAGGAATAAACCTACAGTTCTACTAATCATTAATTATAATAATTTTCAGAATAAGTTATAAGGCTCACTTCGTATATTTCGGAACGATGATGCGCCTGGATCAAGCGATAATTTAGCCCGAGACGTAGTTTTGTGGAGGAATGTATTTTTTATTATTTTACCGTTTATTTAATTAAACATATTAATGAAACTGAGGGTTTTACAGCAGGTTAACGAACATGTTTTTAATATATTTTGACATTTCATTTGAGAATCATATCAGCTGATTTAATTAATAGTACTTGTGAAAAGTATCGCAGTCATATGCCGTCAAATCATTTTCTTGTGATATATACTTTTTTTCTAGTCTATCAACAATTATGGCTCATAATTCCTGCAATAATGATAATCGTCAAAAAAAATTCTTTAAACACAACGACTTTTTGCACCATGCACATCTGATAATGGCCAAATTATTGCAACCGGGTATTTCACAATGTGTGTTCAATTTACCAAAACCAAAGGTAACAGGATTTTCAAAATCTTCTGGTTTTTTAAATGAATGGAAATGAACAAATTTATGTTAGGGGTGGTTTACCCCCTTAAATTTGCTGTCCCGCTGAAACGCAAGAACGCGTCAACTTGAATTTTGATTCCCCTTCAAAATGATACCTGTTTTATTAATTTTCATACAACCCTCTTAAGCGTGGGATGAAAAACGGAAAATGGAGGGGTGGTTTACCCCTTAATTATATTTTTAATCAACACTCTTGTAGTGGATCTTTCATCGCTTAATATTAGAGGAATTTTCGATTTTGTTTCATTCAGATCGGTGGACTGCTTGTGGGAGAAACTTTGAGGGGTGGTTTCATCCCCTAACACCGTTTTTCTGCCGATACAAAAAAGAAGAGATTAATAGTTTGCAATGCTTTACCACATATATGAGTTTCAACGAAATCGAAAGCGGATACTTCAATGATGTTTCTCGTCAGAGGGGAAGTTACCCCTTAAGACGAATGTAATAATTTTGAAATATGATAAAACATTAAATTGTAGCTTATAGAAATATTAAAAATCAGCGGATATACTTTAAACACGGAAAAAACGACCATGATAAATAAATTTATGTTAGGGATGGTTTACCCCCTTAAATTTGCTACGCCGCGAAAACGCAAAAACCCGTCAACTTTAATTTCAATTGCCCTCCAAAATGATACCTGTTTTATTAATTTGTATACAACCCTTTTAAGTGTGGGGTGAAAAAAAGGCAACTTGCGGGGTGGTTTACCCCGTAAATTAATTTTTTCTTAACATTTTCATAATGGATTTTTCATCGCTTTTCATTAGAAGAATTTTCGTTTTTGTTTCATTCAGATTGATGGATTGCTTCTGGGTGAAACTGCAAAATCACCCCTCGACTCGCCTTTCTTTGAGGGGCGGTTTCCCCCCTTAAATCCGTTTTTCCGCCGATAAAAAAAATACGTGTCTCAAAGTTTTCGATGCTCTATCACATATATGAGTTTCAACAAAATCGGAGGCGGACACCTGAAGGATGTTCCTTGTGAGTCTAACAACTTGCGATGCGAATGACTCTCAAGAAGGGCACGGAACAAGCCTCGGACGCTCAATTCTACACCCATTTCGAAATTTGTTGCTCAGCGACAATTAAAACTGCTGATTTGTACCAAAATCAAGAAGCAACCCGCCATCGAGTCGCAACAAAATTAGTCAGTCTCTCGCGAATCTTAGGACTGAGCGGAGCTCCACGGAGGCCTAGGCACTCTGTACCCCGTCTTTTTCTGTGCCCTTAGAAATTAGTCCCGAGTATGCGTCTTCGATTCTTCGCGATCAAGCATCACTGCCTAAGGGTTAAGTGAGACACCGAGGTGCAGCGTCTCATTACACTCCGCAGGCTGATGAGAACTCATGAGTAATGCACTGTCTTCGAGGAGACCCGAACGTCTAGTGTCAGCACGATATCGAATTACAACTTCATCAAACCATACGTTCAATCGGTGGTATTTTATGTAATCATATATAACTTTGTTAAGGGGTCTTCTGACTTTAGCCGCTAAAAGAGGCTATTGTCATGCATTTTATTATAGGTTTATATTATAGATATTGATATAGAAGTTGTTGCACTTAAAAAATACACTATTGAAATACATGAATTTTTTTGTTAATTTCAGTCACCATTTATTGACGAAAGTGGTAGTTAAAAAAATGTCCTAAAAAATTGAAGGTATGCGCTGTTGATGAAATCTTGGAGATCGATCATCCGAAACAAAAAAATCAAACGGTTTTAGATTTAGTAGAGAGTGCAAGCAGCCCACCGATTTCCATGATGTAAAGATGAAAACTCTTCTAATGTTAAAATTAACGGATGCACTACCCCCTTATTTTTCTTTCTTTCACCCTCCACTTCAAAGGAGCACATAACCTAGAATGAAAGGGGTACCTTTCTTATGGGGGATAACATTAAAGTTTACGTATTCTTATGTTATGCCCGCTCGTGTCAATGAGCAGGCTGAGATTGATTTTCTGAACGACTGTACTGTATTGGGTATTCCACTCTATCTCAGAAGATATATTTCGGGTTAGCTATTAAAGCACTTTTGGCGGACCTATCTATTAGGTTAATATAAATATTAACCTTGAGTTGAGGAAATAAAATAAAGGCAAAGAGTATACTCATGAAAGATTTGAATGATAAAATACAGATATTATATATATATATATATATATATATATATATTGTTATACCAAATTCGAGAAATTAATAATGACGCTTACAATTTTGTCACAATTGATTATCATCGCAGTTTTCTTTCATAAATGAATTTGATTGCGATTTTAAGGGGGGATTTTAAGGGATACTTTAGATGCTAAAAAAGGCTATTTTCATAATTTTTTTGATAGGTTTATATTATAGATATTGATATAAAAGTTGCTAGACTTAATAAATACACTTTCGCAATACATAACGTTTTTAAATCTATTTATGTAATCCAAATAAACGTTAAACGTGCTTTTTTCGAAACAACTTTTTTCGACGGCTTGTTGATAAAATCTTCCAAACTACGGAACCGATTTTTATGAAATTTTAACTACATTTTCTTTACAAGTATAACTGTGGCCCATATTAAGGTTTTTTTTCTTTCAAATTTTGATATTTACTATTTTTTGCCAAAAACGATGAAAAAAAAACACGTTTTTTTTCTTTTTTGAAAAATATCCGTCATTTTGTTATTTTTACAAATATCAAAAATCGTATGATATGCGCTACAGCCATCGACAAACTGAATTTAAAACCGTTTGGCTTTTTTGTTTCGGATGATCCAATGAGATTTCATCAACAGCGCAGACCTACAATTCGTTAGGCCAGTTTTTAACTACCATTTTCGTCTGTAAATACTGATACAAAAAAATTAACACAAATTTTAAATGTATTTCGAAAGTGTATTTTTTAAGTGTAATACCTTTTATACCAATATCTACAATATAAACCTATAAAAAAATTCATGAAAATAGCATTTTTTAGCTGTTAAAGTGCGAAGACCCCTTAAAATGAAAAGCAATTTCACCATGATCATTCAAACATAGTAGTCTGATATTTTACATATCACCATTCTCTCGCAGCCTGAGCTTGAAAAAACAAGCCACAGAACCTCTTTGCTTCACCTAAATCGCCCTTTCGTTCTCCCTTCCAGAATCCCGGTACCATCACCGTGTATCCAATCGTTTGACAGTCCCTCTTAGGATGGTCCAGCATACAGGGACTAGCTGGGACCTACCTATTTTCACAAGTCCCATTCCGCAGTACGCGGCGAACGGAGTGGGTATAGGAGTGCGGCATGTGCAGCTCTTTTTATCGCTTATATCGCTACTGGTGCTGGCTGACCCACTCGTAGATTCAAGACCTGATCGTTAAATTTCCGTCCGGAGCCTTGAGCGTTCCAAGATCGCGACCGGAGCACGAAAGTGGTCGTTTCGCGCATACAAGTATCTGCAAACGGCCGGGAAGTATGGAGGACGATGTAGAGTCTCGAGGATGAGAGAACAGGATGAGAATGAGACGAAGAGAGGGAGAAAGAATAAGGAGCGGGAAGATAGCAATGAAGATGGGCTAAAAGGCAGCGAGAAAGCGAGAGAGAGAGAGAGTTGCGTTGCTGGAAATGGAGCTTGGGACGATTCGACCCATATACCCCATCCGGAAAGTAGACTGTTTCCGTTAAACGTTGTAAATTCCACATGAAAACGTATGAGACGGTTTTACGACGAGTGGGTCCCCGCCCAGGCGAAGACACGAAAAAGCAAAAACCTGGTAAACCACCAACGAGCACACGATTCCACTTCGGTATAAACCGTACGGTCGAATTCTTTTTTCATAAAGCTTCGGTGCAAAATACTCTTCTTTACAGCGCCATTCGTATAGCGAGTTTTCGCGACTTCGTCCAAAGGTCGCGGAAACTCTTTTTTATATCTACCATACTCAAGCAGGGTACCAGGTCCGAGGGGAAACTACTGTAATATCGCGCTACACTGCGTAAACTCATAACTCGTTGGCGCCCTCTCCCGATAAAATGCGCGGGAAGCATAGTTTACGTCACAAAAAAAATCATTGGCTGTAATTGTAAAGCGCAGAGGAAAAGATTAAAGGAAAATCAAAAAGGCCATAACAGCAAATAAGAACAATCATTCATTGCAATGGTGGATGCGGGATAAAATGTTGAAGAAAACAGAAACAAAAAGCAAATAAAATACAAAGACAAGGCTGCTTCTTCGAGCTAGATGAATCGATTAGGTAGAACTTTGTGGGAACTTCATAAGACACAAGCAACAAATTATGCGAAGGGCATGCATGGAGCCTAAAGCAATACTATCATCTCTCGGACGTGGAAAATAGTGGTTCACGCGAGCCCAAGCCGTTCACTGCGTTTTAAACATAATTCATGATACGCCTATACGGGCCTGGTGAATGGAACCGTTCAGACGCAACACATCATGGAAACATCAAAGCACGCTTGCTGGGCCATCGGTCACACCGTTATAACTCTGTTATGAAATGAAAGGAAACAACAAAAGAGCAGAGGGTGATGAAGAAAAATGAACATGTGTAATCTAGCCTATCCCGAGGGCAGAGATGGGCAAAAAGTAATTAAATTAAGAACTGACAATTACAATTGCTAACGTAATTAATAATTTATTTACTTTGTAACAGATTACTGACATAGCTAGTTACCACAAGTACCAAGTGCAATTAATTACTGTGTAATTTAATTGAAAGCTAATCCGATACGAATCAATCGATTCCATTTTAATTCAAATATTGTTATTGTGCGTGTTACAAAAATCCGAGGTACAGTTCTTGCAATTCACGAGCGCGAGTGGACCCTACATGTGGTATTTCGTGTAATTGCACGTTACAGTAGTGTGCGCTGTTTGCGTGTCTACCTAGCACAACAGTTGCGGGTTTCTAGAGTTGACAGTCGCGCACACTTTAGAGGCTAAGAAAGGCTATTTTCATGTTTTTTTATAGGTTTGCATTATAGATATTGATATAAAAGTTATCACACTGAATAAATACACTTTCCAAATACATAAAAAAAACAAAAATTCATTTATTTAAGTCACTATTTATAGACGTAAAAGGTAGTTAAAAAATGTCCTAAAAAATTGTAGGTCTGCGCTGTTGATGAAATATCGTAGATGGATCATCCGAAACAAACACAAAACAAACGGTTTTAGATTCAGTATGTTAATGGCTATAGCGCATTTCATACGATTTTTTATATATGCAAAAATAACAAAACGGCGGACATTTTTCGAAAAACCAAAAAAAAACGTGTTTTACACCGTTTTTTGGCAAAAAATAGTAAATGTCAAAAATGTGTACAATCCTCGATACGCGCTATACCTATAGTTGTAAAGAATATGTGATTAAAATTTCATAAAGTTCGGTTCAGTAGTTTTGAAGATTTCATTAAAGCCGTCGAAAAACGTTGTTTCGAGAAAAACGCGTTTAAAGATTGGGATTCGAACGCGGGACCTCCCGGTCCGCTGGTTTACTGGCGAGCACGCTCACCACTAGACCATCGCACCGATCAACAAATTTTATATCAATATCTATGATATAAACCTAACAAAAAAAATCATGAAAATAGCCTTTATTAGCGTCTAAAGAGAGAAGACCGCGTAAGATGATATTTTCTCCTATATTATGCCATAAATATTAATAACGTAAAAAGATAACAAAGTATTCGAATATATTCTAAACAGATTGCTTTGTAATTAAATACATTATACCAGATTACATAATATGTACTCAGTAATTTAATTACAATGTAATGAAGGGCAGTTCGATGATATTAGTCTGTGATTGAATTACTTTGTAACCCGATTAATAATCAAATTACAATGTAATTTAGTTGTGCCCATCACTACCCGAGGACACGTTGGTAATTGTTATCGGACGTGCAATTTGCTAAAAAAAGATTCGAATATGGGGAAATTCCCTTAAAATTGTCATTTTGCATCTAATCTGACTTTTTTTTAATAGATGCTATTGGATTGCTTTGTAGGTTTTTTTTTGGAATACAACAGTTTAAAATATTTCGAAATCTTCCTACAAAACAGATTAGGCAGAAAAATCGTCGTTGTCCTCTTTTTTCTGTATTCTGAGTATGAAAATAATTCCTCTGGAGTGTAACTATCCAGCCGTCATATACACTAGCAAGCTGAAGAGATACTAAAAATTCAAAGACATCACGGAAAAACATTTTTTTAAACCATTGGACATTTATTTAATACCTTCCTGAAAAATAACAAAATTACAGACACAGGTAACTGACATTAAATAACGAAACTTTGTAACCGTTTTTTTCAATCATTCCTCTAGAGAGCTGTAAATCAGCTCCTATATTCTGTTACAGGTGCAGCTAGCTGATCATGCTTGTCAGAGCAGTGCCTTTTACATCTATTTTTCCGAAGAGACTGATTATGTCGTAAATTTTTGTAGCTTGAACGTTTTTCCTGCAGACCTTGTGAGTTATGAGGTGGTGTCATAGGCGAGGTAGTCATGCCTCTGGTCAGTCTTAACTGTACTATTTTTCAATTATATAAGTCACTCTCTACCGATTCAAGTGGAAGTTTTAGACACCTACCCTGCTAAAAATATCCGATTGAATATTATTAACAATCATAGGAATAATGCATAATCCTCATGATATCCTTTCGGACCTATCTCGCTCTCCCTTGGTGGTGCATAAATATTGGTTCGTTTCGAATATAAACCAATGCTCCGTGTTATAAATGTGAAGTACGTCATTGGTACTTTATGAATTTGAATAGATTTCTACGCGATCCGTTGAATTCTATCAGATGCATACCCTAGCCACGGTTTAGTTGTATATGATTTCTTTGTCATTCAGATACCAATTGAATTCTTTCGTCTTCGTCTCATTGTAGGGCATGATTCTATCGTTTTTGTATCATTACATTTTTTTTCTTTTTTTTTCGAATAATAAAAATACGATTATCTTGCTAACATTTCCTATGCACTATGGATGAATCATATTGAATCTTATCCCGCACTTAAAACTCGTATCATATTCTCGTATAATTCATTTTCCATGCGTCATATGAATACTATTCTTTCGTTTGTATCTCATTGCACAGCTTGATTTTATAAAATCTACACTATAGGTGATGCGGAAATGATTTCGAATAATACATATACGGCGGTGATTGGTGACTTTTCCATGATAAAAAATACCATCTGTTGTAATGTAAAGTTCGTTCATCATTGCTACTTTACGAATTTGAATAGATTTCTATGCGATTGGTCAATTCTATCAGATGCATACCGTAGCCGCGGTTTATTTTTATACGATTTCCTTGTCATTCAGGGACCAATTGAATTTTTTCGTCTTCGTCTCATTGTAGGGCATGATTCTATCGTTTTCGTATCATTACATTTTCTTTTCTTTTTTCGAATAATAGAGATACGATTATGCTGCTAACATTTCCTATGCACTATGGGTGAATCAAATTGAATCTTATCCCGCACTTAAAACTCGCATCATATTCTATATGAAAAATGAAGTTTTATGAAAAAGATTTGATAGGGACAACAAAAGATGCTATAGAAAATGATGAAATGGAATCGAAAATAGTAAACACTTTTACTGTTAGCAAAATTATTGAGCCTTGTTCAGTATACATCTATTCAAGTAATTAATTGCAGCGCAAAACATCAATAAAAGTTATTTTTCCAATCGAAATTTAGTTGACTAGATATAATCAAGAGTGAATATACAAAGTCAGCCCGATATTTTCGGCCATTTTTTACTCTTGTCCACGATGGCGACGAGATATTTATATATACATATATATATATATGTGTGTGTGTGTGTGTGTGTGTGTGTGTATATATATATATATATATATATATATATATATATATATATATATATATATATATATACAAACGCAATATAAAAACCTATTGGTTTTTAACGTAGGTTGGATACTTTTATCCATTTGCGTTACAAAAATAATTCACCGATCCAAAAGCAGTGTATAAACCTGTGCTTGACTCTTCTCTGTGTACCTTTCATTTTACAGGGCCGAGCAATATGTATTAAATACTTAATTCGTGTGGTTTTTAAATATAAAAATTTGCATGCTTCGACTGCAATGAAACGCATGGCATTCAAAATGATTCATTTTCATTGAAATATCATACTGTATACTTTAGTACGTGGTACATACATTCGCAATGAAATATTACAAGTATTTAATAATACAGGCTGAACTGCAATGAAACGTTTCGCATTAAAAATGATTCATTTTCATTGAAATGTCATACTGTATACTTTATTACGTAGTACATAAATTCGCAATGAAATACTACTAGTAATTAATAATACAGACTGAATTGCAATGAAACGTATCGCATTCAAAATGATTCATTTTCATTGAAATATCATACTGTATACTTTATTACGTGGTACATACATTCGCAATGAAATACTACTAGTATTTAATAATACAGCCTGAACTGCAATGAGACGTATCGCATTCATTTTCATTGAAATATCATACTTTATACTTTATTACGTAGTACATACATTCGCAATGGAATACAACTAGTAATTAATCATACAGGCTGAACTGCAATGAAACGTATCGTATTCAAAATGATTCATTTCCATTGAAATATCATACTTTATTCTTTATTACGTAGTACATAAATTCGCAATGAAATACTACTGGTCATTAATAATACAGCCTGAACTGCAATGAGACGTATCGCATTCAAAATGATTCATTTTCATTGACATATTAGAATGTATTCTTTATTACATAGTACGTACATTCGCAATGAAATACTACTAGTAATTAATAATACAGCCTGAACTGAAATGAGACGTATCGCATTCAAAATGATTCATTTTCATTGACATGTCATACTGTATTCTTTATTACGTAGTACATAAATTCGCAATGAAATACTACTAGTAATTAATAATACAGCCTGAACTTCAATGAGACGTATCGCATTCAGAATGATTCATTTTCGTTGGCAGGTACTGTGTTCTTAATTACGTAGTGCATGCATTTTCAATGAAATACTACGAATAATGAATATAATACAGGCTCAACTGCAATGAAACGTATCGCATTCAAAATGATTCATTTTCATTGGCATATTCATACTATATATACTATTCATAGATATATGATTCAACTTTATAATAATCCTATGAAGAACGCCAAATTCAACTGCATGAAAATATTCTTTATACAGTATTTATATAGAACATGATCAAATTTGGTTCACACAAATAAGATTCTGATTGCGCAATATACGAATCAGAAACACGAGAGGAAACTATACATGCTGTTTTCTACGACGTAATACATTCGTGCATATACATTTATAACAAACAACGAAAACGAAAGGTACAATCATACATAGCATATACGAATAGATTCACACATGTAAACAACATATGTCGTATATCGCAATCCTACGCAATGGGGTGGTATCATTCATTCGCTATTAATTCGGATTGGAGCTCGATATTATAGACTCATCATCATCCGATACGATTCCCATCATAATAATCTGCAGATGTTTATGAAAAACAGGAATCAGAAACACGAACCAAAACGAAATAATTTTTTTTTTTTTTTCGTGTTCTTTCAGACATTTTTAGCAGGGTAGTCACCGTCCGATTTTGAGGTTAGCAAAACGTAGCATGTCGCACTGTGCATAGAAACCCATTTAAATCATTATTCCTCTGGCATCATTTTTCTGGGTTTCTCCCGACATGTGAGATCCAGAGGCATGCTGGATACGTGAGAGGTTACATAAAAATGATTCTCTTCATTTATTGCGATGCCACTATCGAAAGAAGAAAGACTCCGTAAAAAAGAGAAGCTGAAAAAAGGAGATACCAAAGGCTTGAACAGGATCCTATTGGAAGAGAGAAGTTGAAACAAAAATAGCGAGATCAATATTCGATGAAAAAGCAGAAGAAGATATAAAGCAATAAAAACTTAATAGGAAAAGGTCAGCATAATTCCTCTAGCCCTACTATTTCTTTCCATCATGATAAATCTGTAAAAACTGAAAAATCAGTGTGATCCATAGGGAATTATATTATATCGATTTTAACTAAAGTCAATGGCAATTTTTTTTTAATGAAATATTTTTATTTGAAATTTCGTTATCCTGCAAAATTATCATTTCGTGATAATCGCCCATACATAAATAGTGCAGCAGACTTTTTTTCGACAGGCGTGGATTACTAAAACTTCAGAGACCTGCAGAACTGGTTAGGGTGATGTATATCGTTTGTCATGTATGTTTAGGTTCGTCAAAGTTCAGATAAAAAATTGTGAAGCGCGTAGTCGAAGGGAAGGGTAATCCATGTTCTGGTTCCCGAAGAATTATGACGCCTCACTTCGTAACAAAACAATCAAAGAATATTACGTTGTATTAAATATTTCTCGAACTATCGTATCATGTGGCAATACCTGGCGTGGCACAAGGTATCGCACTTGTATTGAGACCTTGGAGTAACACGAGAACGAAAACACAAATTGCTTCAGTGCACTGATGAAAGTTAATAGGTTGTTAATCGTGATAAAGTTAAAATAGTAAACTTTTAGGTAAATATCGTTGTTCATATTGCAATTTGTCCTTTGTGATCTTCGGACGACTTTACAAGAGAGCCAAAAAAATGGATAAACCTCAAATATGGAAAACCTTACCGCCGTAGAAAAAGTTAAAAAGTTTATTTACGAAGAAACAGGATGAAATTTCACACTGCGTTGTACATGTACCATCTAGGAAATTTCTTTCCTAGAAATGGTAGTATTAACAAACAAAAAACGGAACGGGAAATAGCCAGGAAAGAAAAACGCAAGCGCTGTGTTAGCTGCAGCTATTCAAAATTCAAATATGAGATTTCGACCGACATTCCGCTCGAGGTTCGAGGTGTTTCTGATTTGGGATATCTTGAAACTATTGCTAATCTGGAATATTTTAAACGACATATCACGCCAGTATTAAACTCTTTGGCGATATAATTACCTGTACTGCCAAAGGAAATAAGCCTGGCTGATAGAAGAAATATATTGTTCAAGCAGGACCGTTGCCCAGCGCTCTCTATTTATGTATTGCACATCAAATATTGAATGAAAATTACCCGAGTCGCTGCATAAGTGGGGTAGATCCCGGTAACTGGCCGGCGAAGTCACTAGATTTGACACCGCTGAATCTGTATGTGTCCTATTTTAACACAAGTTTTATCAGGATCGACCAACTGTTCCTGAAAACATGAAAGCGCGAATCTGACATGCCTGATGTTGTCTGTCGAATGACTTTTTACTAGCGCACCGACCTTTTATCTCTCACCTGATCCAGGGTTTGGAAATGAAAGGTCATCACTTTGAGTATTTATTAATATTTTTAGTTTATTAATTTGCCATAAAAACCGAAATTATTTTGTACATCTCTGAACGTATTATCAAATGAAAAAATGCCCCAAGGAAAAAAGTATTCAACCTAGAAGATAATCCTGTCATTAAAATTTGGATTCTCAATCAAAAATACCCAAAGTTAACCGTAATGGAACCTTGAGGACGTTCTCCAAATGAAAAATACATCATGACATTTTACTTGCCCTTCGATTCGGTTCGATGTGCATTTCAGTGATTCTACACTTTTCGAGTAATTTTTTCATCAACTCAACTGTTTTTGTTTAATGTGTATCAATTTCTGTGTGTACTCTGTTTGGTCTCCTACGAAACCATCGCTTTTCGCTTCACGTATCCCGTACAGAAATGTGGCCGAGCAATTCCTACATCGTATCTGGGCCCAACCAGACTTGGCTTTTCTGATTGACCTGACCGGGGCGTCCCATGGAACACACCGGGAAGATCGCAAAATCGTTTTTTTTTATGGCTTACCCTCTATGTTTGGAAATCACAATCTTCTGGCCGGGTTACCATGCGAGCAAGTACATCTCCACGCAATGTCTACCCGGCCAGGACATTGATATTTTCTGAAAAGTGGAGCCTGTTTTTAGGAACTAAAGAAAAGCTAGTTTGCTTTTCACCTTATCAAAGATATTTATAATTGATTGGGATGAAACCAATACATCTGTTGTAATTCTATTCATCATTAAAAGCATTCATTTTATCAATGATAATCGACGAGGATAACAATGCTTATCATACATACCGGAATTACGATAACCAATGATTTGAGTATAAAGAATAGCCAAATTATTTTATGAGGCAAACAAGTAAAGCACGTCATTCATGGTTTTTGAACGCCTTGTCGCCATATTGGGAAATATCAATGTTCTGGCCGGGAAGACATTACCTGAATGTATTTTGCCAACAATCCGCCAGGTGGCTACAAGAGAAGTGCTTCGCGTAAGCTAGGTACCACCGTACGAGGATAAAAGTTCGTCCTGTGAGTTGTACCACATACAGAAGTGATATGCATACGGCGTGAACTTACGCTTATGATTTTGCGATACTGCGAAATAAGCCTTTGCGCTCTAGGCCTTATTCGCTCGGATAGTGATCGGTGTACGATTTGCCTATCGGGAAATTCGAGCAAGCGCATGTATTGATTCAAAAAAAAAAAATATTTTTTTTCCTTCGGGATTCTCGTGCTATTGTTGGGCACTAATAAAAGAAAATTTCTCTAAAAAGATGGGCGCGGTCACTCAATTTTTAGAGGTGGCTATCTCGACTTTTTTGTATTTGAATTTTTTTTTAACGAACGTATTGCATTTAAGCATAGTCACGGCTTCGGGTTACGGATAAAAATCACATCCAGCAGCTATTTCGTAACAAAAGTAAACTCTAACATTGCGCACTTTTTACGAAAAATTAAATTATAAGCTTTTATTCATAAATCATGTATTTACATTTTCAAAATGCTACACTTATATTATCTTCAAACTCATTTATATTTCTTCCCAGCCACTGTGCATAACATCGCGCATCGTGGTGTTGTTTTTTTTTTCAATGTGACTCAATTAAAGACAATTTTAAACAATGGCTCGGAAAAATGAAGACAAGACAATTTGGCTAATCGGCAAGGAAATTCCGAAAATAAGTACCCCGTCATTTACCGTAAAATCGGAAAGTTTTGAGTTTGATCTTTTACAAACATAACAGAGAAAAACTGAATATACGTCGAAGTGCACACGAAACGATGAATGAAGTTTTCGAACAATGGAAATGTGCTGAAATTCCAACACGTCTATTGAATAACGCAATCTTGAAATTAATAAAACTCCATCTAGTCTGGAAAAAACTTTTAAAAAATCGGGTTTAAAACAAGTTGCCGTCAGAATGGAGAAATAATCGAAACGTGTGATAGCAAAAATAACCGCTCAAGTTCGTTAACATTTTGGGCAGAACGAAAATGTGCAACGTTGAACAGTTTGTCCAAATCTCTCTTAAATTTACGCTCCTTCAATATTTGTGAGGGCAAATTCTTTTTAACCCGATTTTTTAAAAGTTTTTTCCAGACTAGATGGAGTTTTATTAATTTCACGATTGCGTTATTCAATCTACGCGTTGGAATTTCAGCACATTTCCATTGTTCGAAAACTTCTTTCATTGTTTCGTGTGCACTTCGACGTATGGTCAGTTTTTCTCTCTTATGTTTGTAAAAGAACAAACTGAAAACTTTCCGATTTGACGGTAAATGACGGGTACTTATTTTCGGAATTTCCTTGCCGATTAGCCAAATTATGTTGTCTTCGTTTTTCCGAGCCATTGTTTAAAATTGTCTTTACTTGAGCCACATTGAAAGATAAACAACACCACTTACAAATGCGCTGCGCCAATACAAAATGGCGCCACGGATGTGCAGTGACTTGCGCAGTGGTATGCGCGATTTTATGTACAGTGGCTGGGAAGAAATATAAATGAGTTTGAAGATAATATAAGTGTAGCATTTTGAAAATGTAAATATACGATTTATGAATAAAAGCTTATAATTTAATTTTTCGTAAAAAGTGCGAAATGTTAATGCGTATAAATAAATCTACATGAATAAAGAGAGTAGTATAGATGCCATTATTGATCTACCTGGATTTAAATTGTGAATATTGCAATCTTTTCAAATTGTTAGAGTTTATTTTTGTTACGAAATAGCTGCTGGATGTGATTTTTATCCGGAACCCGAAGCCGTGACTATGCTTAAATGCAATACGTTCGTTAAAAAAATTCAAATACAAAAAAGTCGAGATAGCCACCTCTAAAAATTGAGTGACCGCGCCCATCTTTTTAGAGAAATTTTCTTTTATTACTGCCCAACAATAGCACGAGAATCCCGAAGGAAAAAAAAATAATTTTTTTTTTGAATCAGTCTAATGTATACCCTCACATACTACCCTAGCAAGTAAATAACCAACAAACAAAATGTTGTGGAAATACTAAATTGAATACACTCCCGATTTTACCTCCTCAAGCATTCCAAAAACGCTGAATCGTCATTTTTAATTTCCTCGTTTATTCTTGGTTATCTCCCGATCTATTCCCTAAAACTTTCCTGGTCATTTGCCGCTTGTTTTCCGGCCCGGTCCTGATCAGTTCCCCAGAACGAGAACGGCGGATCGGGACCTAGCCTTAGACCCGTTACATTGCAAACTTATTATTTTATCAGTACTTTTTCCCGACCCAAATTTCTACACGGGTATCACCGTGTTACGAACCTATCCTGTGTAGAAATTTGAGCCGGGAAAAAGTCCTGCCCCTCATCTGCCTTCTCTAAATAATATCAGGCCATAATCAGGCCGTCCAGCGTGGACCAGGTTCGACAGGTAACGGGTCTTAGGCCGAGCCTCGAACCGTCGTTTCCGAAGGAACCGATTAGGAACCGGACAGGGAAACGATTAAAGGGTATGCGTAACCTTAAAGGTAAAAAAACAGATCGATTTTCAATATTTTTTTCCGTCTCAGGTATTGGGATGACAAGGTCGATTTAGCGCACCCAGATAGTAAATAGTCTTGACAGGTTACCGGTTTTTTTTGCAATATATATATAAACACGCAATCATTGTCATTTATTCTCACGACTGTAGCCTCCGCACGGCTAAGTCGCGTACATGATTCCGGTAACTAGATTCATCTTAAGTAGAAAATGGAAAAATATACTCTGAGTACAATGCATTTGGACTTTACACGTTTGTTATTAATAAACGGAGAAAGGTATGGAAGAAACATCCGGTCTGTCGATTGAATATGTTATAAAGTACGATCGTGGGGTGAAAAGTTTCCGGCCTGACCAAGAAAAACGAGGTTAAACATCTTTTTTTGCTTTATTTTTCAACATAATCTCCATCAACACTGATACATTTCTCATAACGGTGTTCTAATTTAGCTATGACAGTTTTAAACGTAGATTTGTCAAGCTCCTAAAAATACTGGTTTACAGCTTCGGTAACTTCTTCGTTGCTCTTAAATCTTTTTCCGCCAAGCCATTTTTTGAGGTTAGGAAACAGGTAATAGTCGCTGGGGGCTAAGTCTGGAGAGTAGGGAGGATGCGGCATCAATTCAAACTGCAATTCGTGGATATTGGACATGGCAACAATCGACGAATGCGCTGGTGCGTTATCGTGATGAAACAAAACTTTTTTCTTCGGCAAATGAGGTCGTTTAACTTGCACCTCGTGCTTCAAACGTTGCAATAACTCTGCGTAGTATTGACCAGTGATAGTCTTACCCTTTTCAAGGTAATCAATGTATATAATTCCTCTCGCATCCCAAAAAACAGTAGCCATAACCTTGTTTGCCGATAAAATTGTTTTTGCCTTCTTTGGGGTTGGTTCCCCTTTTCCAACCCACTGTTTTGACTGTTCCTTATTTTCAGGAGTGTAGTGGTGGACCCATGTCTCATCAACAGTTATGAATCGACGTAAAAATTCGTTTGGATTACGCCTATACGCCAAATTGTCGGTAGAAATGGTTTTTCTACGCAGTTTTTGGTCGAGCGTTAGCAAACGCGGCACCCACCTTGCACACAGCTTTTCCATGTTCAAATGGTTGTGCAAAATATTTCGCACACGTTCAGCTGACATCCTACAGGTCTCAGCTATCTCATGCACTTTCAACCTGCGGTCTTCCAACGCTATTTTATGGATTTTTTCAATCATCTCTGAAGTTGTGACTTCAACGGGCCGTCCTGAGCGAGGCTCGTCAGTGGTGCTCACACGACCCATTTTAAATTCGGAAACCCACTGCTTAATAGTTGAATATGATGGGGAGGAGTCTCCGAGTGTTGATTCCATCTCTTCTTTTATTTGTTTTGGTGTAAAACCTTTCAAATGGAAGTATTTGATGACAGCACGTTTTTCCAATTTTTCCATTTTTACGAAAACAACGGAAGCGTCTCGCGCAATGTGCTCTCAAACGCAAACTAACGTAGCGATTGGGCTGAAACTGTACATACAAGCTCGGTAGGAATGGTACTGTAGGACGCCGCTCCAAAACTAGACCTAGTGGCACCATCTCTTGGTTAGGCCGGAAACTTTTGACCCCACCCTCGTATGTTTAGTCCAGATTTAAAGTAAACCGGGCGATTAGATTTTGAGATATGACGTACGCCAAATTGCAAAGTATACTTTCGAGTATACACTTTTTCTTTGTGCAAATTCTGACTTTACATGAGTGAAAATACCCGTAAATGTCGAAAAACTATTTTTTTTAACAAAATAAAAACATTTATCATTTGGGCTACAGGGAAAAAATCGGGAGAACTTTACGCTTAGCATACTTTTTGTCGACACTATCAACTTGGAAAAAATGCCTAAGTATAATATTCGCGATAGCTATCCGCAAAGATGTCGTAACTTTTGTAATTTAAAGAGTAAACGGCATTTTTGACACTTTTTAAGTGCACGTCTCACAGAAAACAAATTGATTAAAAATGAATTTATTCTTACCTTGAAGAGCATACTTTCAACTTTCCAGAACTGCCCTTTAAATTCGTATACGGTGACTGGTTCATAAGTTATTTATTGTTAAAGTCAAAAGCGTCATTTGACTTTGATCGTGTAATGGATATATACTTGTTTCAAAGTTCAAAATAGAAAAGGTGAACCAAGGAAAATACGGCTTATTGCATCATTAATAAAACAAATTTTTCCTTGACTGTACACCTTTTCGAAACAAAAATCGGTAATTTTCCTTTGCGACGTTTCTCCTGATTTAGTAATAACAAAGCAGCAAACAATTATTTTAAGTGGAAGCTTGAAATCTAGAGAGTCTGACCTTGGAAATGCTTTTTTAAATTTTCGCCTACGATGATTTTGCGCGGAGATAAAGCAATTTGAAAATCACTGAAAAATTTTCATAACTTTTTTGTGCTCTTAATCTTTGTGATCCCAACTTCATGACGCTGAAGTTTGCATCGGTAGAAAGGAACGAAAATTAATTCTTAAATGCTCAAACTTTTTTGGAACGAAAATGAATTCTTCTTAAACACTCAAACTTTTTTTTAACCAAAATGAATGCTTGAATGCTTAAACTTTTTTTGGAACGAAAATGAATTCTACTTAAATGCTCAAATTGTTTTTGGTCGGTGCCGGCTGTAAAAATGCTTCAAACGTTTTTGCACACTTTGTTAGAGATTCGCGACCTCAATTTACAAAAAGAAGACGCTCCTTAATAATACAAGTACAGAAATGGAAAATATAACTACATGCAACTCGATCGTACTTGAAATATTTTCATAGTCAAGTTCAGGTCTCACACTCTTACAGTCTCACAATCCAATTTTTGTTCAAACTATTTAAACCACTCAATAATATCCCACCTTCTAGGGCCAAACATTGCGGATGCATTACAGAACTATGTGAACAAGCTCGGCATTAGTTGTTCTATGAATATTCATTGTTTTGGAAAATTACATTTCCTGTTGTCAAGACAAATGGATTAACTTGAGTTAGCGCTTATAACTATGTGTACGGTGAGTGCGAAAGCTGCACTTTGCAGTCTTTCTGCGCTTTTCAAGAGACACAAGCTTTTTGCCGATACTCCTGAGCCGCACACAAATTTCTCTACCGTGTACTCCAAAGAAACTTTGTTCACATATAAAAATTGGGCAAATCTCACCTTTCGTTGTACTCGCAAAAGTGCCCATGCGAAGAACTACAAGGGTTGAAAGCAAGGATTCGTTAGACTTTCTCCACAGTACTGTTCAAGTGAAAACCTCTGAGTAACATTTCAAACTTTCTTTAGTGGGATTCAGTGAATCATCATAACATATTTCTCGCTGCTAAACAAAATGAGAAGTTTGTTATTTTGGATCTGAACAATCGGACAAGATAGTCATTTTTCCACAGCCTCTAAAACTTGCCATCTTGTTCAGCGGCGACAGAAATCTTCTGATGATTCACTGAATCCCTCTACAGAAAGTTAATAAATGTTAGTCAGACAATTTTACATGAACAGTACTGTGGAGAAAGTCGAACAAGACATTGTTTTCATCACTTGTGGTTCTTCGCATGGACACTATTGCAAGTACAGCGAGAGGTGAGGTTTTCCCGATTGTTATATACGAAGAAAGTTTTTTCGGTTGATGTAGGGTAGAAACCGGTTTGCGACACAATGGTATCCCAAAGAAGCTTTCGCCTCTTGCAAAGCGCAGAGAGCACACTGCAAAGTCCAGCTTTCACAATCACTGTACACGCAGTTACGTAAAAAACTGCAGTTACAGTTATGTAAAAAAGAAAACACGGCTCCATTAATCCACTATTTATGCAGCCCGGGAAACATATTTTCATTTATCTTTTATGTTTAAGGCAAGAATATTTCGAATATACGACTTATTACAGCAAGCTGCTATCCGTGCCAACGTAATCTTTCGCTCGGGTAGTCTCCAGTGTGTGCGTTGACTATCGATCCATATATCATAGATGGTTCGAGTAACTTTAGTTTACATCAACGGCGATGTTAGCCTCAGGGTAAGAGGCACTCTATCTACGTCAAGGCAGGGAAGCCGCTGTGTCTGAGTTGCACGAGAAACCTGGTGCTTCTACAAAGTACAACGAACTTTCCGGGACACTTCGACGCGATCATACGAAAGATTACACGAGGTGAGATGGCTAAACCTCGGTGCTCGCGAAAGCGTAACTCCATAAAGTTTGTACTAAACTGCAAAACCCGCTGAGGACGTTGTAAATTATTATTCCAATAATTCACGTTTATCGCGATTCTCTGAGTGCTCGGCATTCCTGCAATAAAATACAAGTGTTTATCGGAATGCCATAAAAACAGTATGCACCATGATGAGATGTAGAAAATTTGCACATTTCAGTAAAAGATTGACATATAAATGAGCAAGTCAAAGAATTGTTGAGGATTCTCCGCAGCTTAGATATTGCTGAACGAACCTTTACCTATTAAAGAAGGATCATTTTCATTGCGCTCCAACGATGGGAATTCTAATTTCATAAAATTCGAAGGTTAGTGTACCACACGTTAATGAAGCAGGTTTTTAGGTTGTTATTTCGGGTTTTGCAATGAAAAAAAATCTATGCACTATAAAATATCAAATAGCTTCTTTTAGAACTATTCTAGGTAATTATGCAGAAGTGGGGCTATACCCTAAATTCAATGCTAAAAGATTGTTTTTGGCATGGACGCCTTTATTATGTCACCGCTAGTGATATTCAGCCCGCGGAGGCTGACATTTTAAAATATTCCCATAATGTATGGGGTTTTGAAGTTTGGCGAAACGCGCAGTAAAATAGGGCATTTTCGTGTTTTTCAACTTGTGTGATGCGCACGCGCGCGCGCGCGCGCGTGTGTGTGTGTGTGATCTCTATTTCGAAACAAAGGTACAATACCACGCAAAAACAGTCATTGTTGTGTTCATGCGTTCAAGTGTGTATCTATTATAGGTGATCTTGTAAGAATGTATGAAAACTTCTTTTTCTTTGAACTCCAAAACCCCATAATTTATGAAAATAATTAAAAATGTCAGCCTCCGCGGGCTGAATATCATTAGTGGTGACCAATTAAAGCAATTCATGGCAATACAAAAAAATCCCGCCGAAATTGTGGTGGAGCCCCACTTCTGCATAATTACCCTATTCTATTTTGAGGTCAAGAACCTTATTTTTTTAAAATAAATTGCAATGAATCTGGAAAAAATGACAAGTATGGATATTGTGTTATGACGTGTTCACCACTGACGAAATTTCGGTGGCAAAGTACAGTCGCGAGAAAGATTTCAATATTAAGGGGCATAAGTTGCACAATGCAATATTTAGAAAACAAATGTCGGTAGCATGATACAGTGAATACGAAACGAAATAATTGTTTGTCAATGTCATTCAAAATCTCCGAATTCTTAAGTTTCTCCAGAGAGCTGGTGCAAATACCCTGTAAAAAGTGGAATTCAAGCTGGTCACGAGCACATCCTAGACCCCGATAATCGCCAAGAAACATTGAACATAGAAGACAGCAATGAACGTCGAGATACAGCTAAACTTCACTATATTGACAACAATTTGTAATGGAGTAAGAGGCGTAATCTATCTCGAGTCTCCGAGAAAAGTTTATTGGAACGAACCGCACATGGAAGAAAAAAAAACATTTTTGGCTTCCATCCATTTTTACGTCGTCGATATAGAGTAATATACGATACTCTTTCATCGTCGATAGAATATAAAAGAGTTTGCCGTGGTCTTGAGAAACGATAAAAGTTCAATCATATCAGCAAATCAATTTCGTCAAGACGTTTTTGCGAATTTTTTTAATCGTCAAAAATAAAAAGAACAGTTCTGCAATTTCGTAAGCGATCTACTTTCTGAGCCTTATGAAAAGATGAGGTCTCTTGATTTTATACTTTGAAATTAGTCATATTTTATTGTAAAAACAACCTGAAAAACCGAATGGAACGTTAATGAAGATCTTTTGGGAAAGTTAGAATTAGCAAGATTGAAAATAATAAACAGATTAAAGTGAAATTTCCGCAGTAATGTAGCATGTGTGTGTGTGTGTGTGTGTGTGTGTGTGTGTGTGTGTGTGTGTGTGTGTGTGTGTGTGTGTGTGTGTGTGTGTGTGTGTGTGTGTGTGTGTGTGTGTGTGTGTGTGTGTGTGTGTGTGTGTGTGTGTGTGTGTGTGTGTGTGTGTGTGTGTGTGTGTGTAGGCGCGCACGTGTGTGTGTGTGTGTGTGCATATATCCACATATACTATTGTCATTCGTTCTCATTTACTTTGCTATTACCATATATAAATGCGGAAGTTGTATTCATGGCCAGTATGTGATTCTAATTTTGCTTCCATGTATGCCCCAGTTTGGGCCAGGCCCAGTTTTCACTGGAATGCTCCGTATCATTTGGTCGACAGGAATGAATGACAAAAATTTTACGGAACAGTGAAAAAAACGTGAAAACCTGGGAGAGACACAAGATTTTCGGTCCAGTTCATTCCCAGGGGGGCAAAAGTTTGTACATCTGCCTCTACGGAGTGGATAAACGGAAAGTACCCATATAGACGACACTCGCGCACATACAGGTATATAAATCAATTCTTTTCGGAATTCTCTCTTGCGTAGTGCACTGGTACATGGGATATAACAAGCGACAGTTTTTCTGTTACCTTTTCCATGCCCTATACTTCTCGCCTATACGTTTTAGCCATAGTCCGCAGTTTCCCGAGTTTCCATATTTGCGAGTCCTTTGAAATCCGAGAGCTAGCTCGCACGCTCCCCACGTCGACTGGTCGAAAATTGACGAACGCAACATTGTTTTTCGGCTCTGGGACATCTATAGTTTCAAAGAAACAAACGAGAGAAAAAGTCCCTTGGGCTCAACCACGCATTTTACGTAAAAACGGATCCGGAAATAGATAACTTAGGTACTCATACTACCCTGATAGTAGGTCATCGAAGATCGCGTCCGGCAAACTGAAGGCAATAATTCCCTTTTGATCAGAGTATACGTCAGATGCAACATCCTCACCGTATCCTGTCATTAGGGGTAAAAAGGATCAAAGGAATATCGCTTTAAATGAGAATAAAGAGAAACGGAGTGACTTCCATGTGACGCGGGATGCCACTGAGCTCGGCGTTTTGCCAGTTACGTTTGAAAAGCTTCGCGAAATAATGCGATCTCGGATTTGTGACGTTGGAAACTGTCACGCGTAACCCACTCGCTTTTCACTTCGTTGCCATGTTACATTTGTTCTCGTTGAAAACGAGCAAAAAAGAAAGCAGAAGAAGCGAGTAGGGCGATTTGTATATCGTAGCGATTCTTCAGACTTCCAGACACGTAACTGCAGCTTCGACAGTGGCGCGGAGAGACGCGGAATAACGTTAATTATTCTGTCAAAAGGACCATGGGGACGAGTTCAATGAACAAACGAGCGGGACCGAGTGACAGTAGCAGAGCGCGAATTACTAGCATGGAAAGGATGTTGATGGGGATGCGGATAGAGATGAATCCATATATAGTTTGATAGTGGGAAGAACGCAACGCCAGAATTAGTCTGGTTTCGTTTGACGAGCGGATAGACTACTCTGGGGAGCGACAAGGCCGCGCTTCATGGTTCTCTAGCCGAGGGACCTTCTCGTTTTCAGCTCGCAGCATCCCTGTCTCTGATACACACACACACACACAGACACACACACGCGTGCGCGCGCGCGCGCGCGCGCGCGTGTGTGTGTATAATACAGATATATCTATGCAAGCATTCTTTCCCTCTGAACTGGACTTTTTACCCCGCCTTTCTCTCGCTTCCTGATTCCCATTTTCCTCGTCATCCCTTTTTCAGACAGCGACTCTAAGCGCAGTCGTTTCCTTTCTCAATGAACCATAAACTGAACGATCTCCCGTCCACAAGCGGATATCTCACCGCAGAGGTAAGCGGAACATGATTGTAACCGTGGATCAACCACACGCTCAGTCCAGGTGCGTTTTTCCTCTATCACGTATATCTACTAATCGTAAATGACTTTGGTCTCTCCTATTCTCCCTTTCTTAAGGGCGCTTTGTGTTCGGATTTGTATTACTATTATTTAGGTCGAGTATCTCGGAGGAAGACTCCAATTTTATAGGGTTGGTGTTTTTTTTTGCAAGCTGGAACTACAGGCCTCTTATACCAGCGGAGAGGTCAGTATACGCTTCTCATGACTGGCAACCCCTTCAGGATGACTAAGATGAGTCAGATTTGAAGAAAAAAAATGACAACGCACGTTATCTTGCTTTTGATAATATTTCGCATTGTGCAAACTAACATTTGGGACCATTCGTACCTTATTGGGCGCGTAAGGGTTCAACGATATCTTACAGATCTTTGACCGATGATAACACAAACACCCTTATCAAGTGAGAAGAAACCACTGAGAAGAACATTTTAGTATTATTATGAGCAATTGAACTTCGCGATTTGTAATTGTACTGTGTATCCGTGAAATGTAGAATGTAGGAGCATGAACAAAATCATGGAAATCCTGAATGACACTATATCCAATTATCATTCCACACTTATACCATAGATGCAGAGTTTTCTCGTATTGTTTGATGGAAGCATATTGACCAACGTATTGCAGTAACGTTTGCGCTCAACGTTTCAAGCGTGGTTTTACGTGTAATAAATATTCAAATAGCACACGAAGTGCAGAGACGAGGAGAGAGGCAGAGGCAGAGACAGTTACCGCGAATTGTAGGAATCGTTTCAACGTTGCCGCAAATGGTGAAGTCCTATCGGCAATATATGCGAATACGTAGTGGGCAACGTCGCGACGAGCGTCGCTAATTAATTCGATTCTTCAATGGTCCCAGGGTAGTCAAAGAGGACATAGTATGTTCAATCCAATTGGATTCACACCTGATAATGAATATTGAATGGGCGAAACGCTGATATTCTTACCGGATGAAAGTAGTAGAGCTAGGCCGATTCTAACGAGGGGATCCCAGGGGGGAGCGGGGCGGCGAGGTCCAGCACGGGGAAGCCAAGTACCTGGCGGCGGGGGTCCAGCGCGGGGACGTGACGTCATGCCAGGGGTCTCTGTGGAGGGCGTAGCCGTGTGGTTCGAAGAGCGACTGTCGGGAGGGGGAAGCCGCTGTCGACGAGTGTTTTGTGGGGGCGGCGGTCAGGTAGTGGTGAGTGAACGTTGAAAACCCATAAATCTCCTAATTTATTATCGACATAAAAAATAACAGATTAGTATCGATGCAGTGTTTTTCTTTCTACACTATTTAGGCTGTGTGAAAATAAAACTAATACACACGATGTGTACCTGTAATGGCCATATTTGGGTAGGAAAAGTTCGTTAATTTGAAGCAATATATGAACGGGACGGCTTTTCAAAGCCGTTTATTTATGTGATGCAGGTGTGATGCGCTTGGTTTCGTTTCCGAAATCTTTAAAATGTATGTATGCGTGTACAATCTTGTCACGGCTCTCGCCGACACCCGAGACAGGTCCTGATAAGTCGGGATTTCTTAGAAAAACTATAAACTTTAGAGATCTATCGTCAAAAGGTTTTTGACCCCAGATGGGCCACCGGAGCACAGCTGTACTCGGGGAAAAAAAAATGTTTCGATGTATCGAGGACTCGTTTTTATTTCGAAATATAACGTCGAGATGTTCAGATGTGCGAGTATGTACGCAGTGCATCCAGCCAAGCACCCCCTGGACTTGACCAAAAACGAGCTCGAACAGGTTCCAAAGGTCTTGCTCCTAAAATATTAGAATATGTTGGCTTATTGTGGGATCGTTTGCCAGAACATCATCGGAACAATAGTGAAGTGATATCATATCTTCCATGCATGGAGCATTATAATACACCACAGATGAAAGATCACATCGATGGCCCCCCGCCTCAATGTCGGGAATGTGAAAAATGCTGTGGAAATTCTCCACATACGAGATTCTTCAAACGTGTTTGAACCCGATTTTTGGGAGTGTGAAAAAATGTCGGGGAGATTCTCCACGTACGAGGTTCTTCGAAAGTGTTTGAACCTGTTTTCCATGATTGGAAAAGTGGGGCGAAGTTTGAAAATTTAAGTGGGAGGGTTGTGAGGGAGCTTATAATTTCGTAGTCCAAGCTCAGACTGTAGTATTCCACCGCGACATCAACATCTCTCCAAAAATAACTTTGAACGTGCGGGGAGAATGGATCTCTCGAGTACCAATAAAGACAGCGTGATGGCGGAATTCCTTCCAACGAAGAAGCTGTAGGAACTCCGCGTTCACTCGGATCATCTAATCTCTGACATGAGGGCCGTACAAACCAAGTTTGGGAAACGCCACATCGCAGACATCGCAGATGAGTTCGCTGTCTCCTTACCAGCGCGACTTGTGAAGGCCTTCGATGAAGATTTGAAAATGTCCGAGCGAATGCGGCAAGCGGCACGTGATCATAATCTCTGGATGACATACAAACGTGGAAAATTGAACGATTAAACGAATTTCCCTGTAAGTGATGTTTGATCGTAATTGTATGAAGCGCCTCTTCTGAAAGATCAGCATGTAGTACCCCTACTCGTTGCCTAAGTAACCACGTATACAAAGTCTATAAAATTTTGCCCATAGTGGGCTATGAATCCCTCCGCTTCCGTTGTTTCTTCATTACTTTAAAGTAGCCACAACCCTTCTGGGATATCTTTCGTAGGGAGATGGGTATGTTAATTTTTATAACAATTGGGAAGGGACTCTGATCTTTCGGAAGAGGCGCTTCATACAATTACGATCAAACATTACTTATAGGTAAGATCGTTTAATCGTTCAATTGTATTTTGCGCCTCTTCCGCAAATCAGGATGTAGATGTTTGAAGTTGTTGTGGTACAATTCGTTGTTCACGTATATTTTGAAAGAAGCCGATTACCGAAATTATTATTATTATTATTATTATTATTATTTTTGGTAGTCATCATGTTTAACTATTCAGAACTGCCTGAGCAAATAAGGTTTTATCTTGGATAATTGGACGATTATAAAATCTAGCGAACGTCTGTGACTTTTGTGTCCATCCAACAGTACTTCTTAGTAAATCAATACTGACACCCCTTGCTTTTGCAGCAGAAGAAGACGCGTGTCTCGCACTATGAGCCGAAAAAATATCCGTATCTATTCCACTTTTGTCTAGGGCTTTTTTCACCCATTTGCTTAAAGTTTGAGATCCGAGTGCCTTATGGGGTTTACGCACCGCCACAAAAAGTATCTCGCACGTCCCTCGGATCCTTTCAGTTCGTTCGATGCATGTTCTTAATGTTGTCGCTCCACATATGTTCTTATCTTTTTTAAACACCGGTAGAGTCAACAGGGGCTGTTTTCGATTTCGACCGGAGGTTTTAATGCTATCAGGGATCTTAATGATTAAAGCCCCTTCCTGCCACCTTATATTCTCCACGTGGATAAGAGCCAAGGTCTGCATTCTTTGACCCGTCACCAGCGCCAGTAGAATAACGACCTTCATTGCAAGAACGTCCATGGGTAGGCCTTCATTGCTTCCTAAACTTTTAAGATAATCCAGGACGACTCATGGGTCCCACGTAAAGCCATATTTGGCCTAGATGGGCGAGCTTCAGCTATTCCTTTGAAAAGCCTTCGAATATAAAAATCCTGTCCGATCTGCGATCCAGCTGTCAGTGATATTGCTGATCGAAGGGTATTGAGTGAACTGAACACTGCCCCTTTCTGGAATTCTTCAGCCAAGGCTTTCAGAACTTCTGTGTTCGATGGTTTGAATGGGTCGATGTTTTCCTTGTTACAAAAAATCCACCATTTTTTAAAAGCACTGTCGTATTGTTTGAGTGAAGATTTCCGTATTGACCCGATCATGATGTCGCGTGCCTCTGTTGGAATATTATTTATCTCGTAGGCTTTCCACAAACAATTCCGGCTACCAGGGTAAGTTGTTTCCATAATGGGTGTGAATCTGTGTTGACGGATAATAGCATTGATTCCTCAGGAGTTAACATAACGATTTTGCTTACAAGAAGGGATTGGAATCGTGGGTACCACGGTTGTGCTGGCCAATTTGGTACAACCATAATGCCCGTTGCTCCTTCTTCCTTTACCTTGCGCAATACTCGTAGAACGAGAGCGAAAGGAGGGAAAGCATAGAAGAGAAAAAACTGTGACCAATTAATCGTAAAGGCATCTACTGTCTCGGTTTTAGGGTCTCTGATCCAAGACACGTAACGTTCGCATTTTGCATTAAGACGAGAGGCAAACAGGTCAATCTCAGGTTGTCCAAAGCTTCTATTATTCTTTCAAAGGCCCATTTAGCTAAACTATACTCCGTTTCTCTTTCCAATCGACGCGATTCGAAATCCGCCTCAATATTATCTTTCGTGTTGATATACGATGCTAACAAACCAATCTTGCGTTGTTCACACCATTCCAAAATTTCTGTCGCTAGGTTATTTAGACTCTTAAAACGTATGCCGCCCATTTTATTGATATAAGCAATGGCAGTTGTATTGTCAAGCCGGAGGAGAATATTACATTCCCTTTCGTGTCGCACGAAGCATTTTAAGCCGAAGAAGGCCGCTTTCAATTCTAGGAGATTAACGTGGGATTTCTTCTTTTTCAGGCTCCAAAATCCGTGCGTTCTATTGTTTCCACATACAGCTCTCCACCCCGAAAGAGATGCATCGCAGAACATTTCATAACGGAATTTTGGAGTCTCGAACGAATTAGAGGGTGAGCGTATCGCTCTTTGCCACCAGACGAATTCAGGCTGTAATGATTCTGGAATTCTCGTGACGCTATTTTAATACCCAGAGTTAGTTTTTAGAGCTAGAAATTTGGCTCTTTCAAATTTTTTGGTGTGGCCTAGGCTATATTTTATTGCCGGGGAGCATGGAATTAACGCGCCAATAAACTCGGCAAGCTCTCGAATTTTACAGAACATCTTTCGTTGAAATTTCTGAATAGAATCTTCTATTTTTTGCCTTTTAATTTCCGGAAGTTCTAAGGTCATTTGTCCCGTGTCGAAGATGAACCCTAGGAATTGGCAGAGTTTCTTGGGTGACAATTGACACTTTCTTTGATTTAAGACGAAACCCAGTCTTTCCAGGCTTACGCAAACTTCTTGCACATCTTTCCGACATTTTTCATAGGTATCGCCAATGATTAGAAAATCATCTAAATATACTACCAAAAGGAGTTGTCTTTTCCGTAAGTATATTGTTACTGGTTTCAGCATTTTCGTGAAGACGTATGGAGCAGTCGCTAGGCCGAAGGGTAAACACACGAATTCGTACAATTTCTTGTTAAACGAGAACCGTAAGAATTTTCTATCGCTCTCCGCGATGGGCACCGTATAGTATGCGTCCGTTGAGTCGAGCTTTGCGAGAAAAGAATCATTGCAAATAAGATTAACCGCCGTCTTTCTATCTTCTAGTTTGAAGTGATCGGTTCGGATAAATTCATTCAGTTTTTTGAGATTAAGAATAAACCGATCTTTCCCATCCGGTTTTGGGACAAGGAATACGTCTGAAATGAATTGTCCCTTAGTTTGGCGACATGGCACAATAGCACCCTTTTTTAGTAGGTTATTAATTAGTTCGCCTAATTTTCTTAGTTCCGTTCTCGATTTTGTGGTCTCCCGAAAACTTTTCTGGACTGGTCGCTTCTCGAAAGGAATCTGATAACCTTTAATCCATGATAATATTAAACTATCAGACGTTATATTAATCCATTCTTGCCAAAAGGAACGTAGTCGGCCAGCAATAGGACTTACAGGGCTATTTACCACCTGCGCCGTAACTAGGCCGTAACCGAACTAAGTACAGTTTTCACGGACTGCGCCCTTCCTCATTCCGGTTAGACCTTCGTGAGTTGCGTATTCTGTCGAGTTCGTCCGTGGGTTAGAGCCCAAACGAACTACTGCTTCTTTGCACGGGCCACGCCCTTCCTTAATCAGGTTAGACCCTCGTGAGTTGCAGATGCGTGAAGAGTTCGCTGATAGGTTAGAGCCCATGTGAACTGTTCTTCTTCTTGCACGGGCTGCGCCCTTCCTCATTCAGGTCAAACCTTCATGAGTTGCCGATTCTCTTAGAATTTCTTTGTCGATCGCTCGTTAGGTTAGAGCCCACAGGAGCGTTTTTATTTTCCTCCGCACAAGCTACGATTCTCCATCTTCAGAATCGAGTGGAAAAGTTTGTGAAAATAAAGAAAAAACCGTATACTTACATCGCTTCCGTTTTTCCCCTGTCGCTCCAATTCGCTCCAATCGCCGAATTCTTTTTTCCAAATGTTCTTCGTAGCTTTCTGATTCGTCAGAATGTCTCCGCCCCTTTCTTCCCATTTTCTTTCTTCAATATTTGAGATTTAACGCGGACAACACGTGGTGTCTTTCCGCACGAGAAAAAGAAAGAAGAAACAGCGGAAGTGGAGGGATTAATAGCCCACTATGGGCAAAATTTTATAGACTTTGTATACGTGGTTACTTAGGCAACGAGTAGGGGTACTACATGCTGATCTGAGGAAGAGGCGCAAAATACAATACAACAACATAAACATTTTCTAAGTCTGGGCACGCACATGGTGGAAAAGACGAAATTCGTTGGAACACCATCGTCGACCGACTGTCCGCATGCTGTATGCTGCAACTGGCGCGTAATAGTCAAATCTACATGCAGTTGTAGAAAATACAACAGCGTCAAGTTCCATCGTCTTTGTGTGTGGTGAAAAAGAGCAAATTCGTTGGTGCAGCATCGTTGAGTGGAACAGCCGTCTGGATCACAGCCGTCTCACCACCGTTTTCGAAGTTTTAAGTGTTTGACTATATAAAAATGTATTTAAAAAAACTTTTTTATCGAAATGTATGAGAAGGAGAAATGCAAAACAATTTTCGTCGTAGAATAAATGAAGAATACAAATTGTATATATTTTCATCGAAATGTTTCTTTATTCATTTTAAAAAAATCCCTCGCTCACACAACGCTTCGTATAAACTCAACCAGCTTTTCAGCGATTTTACATTATCATGGGCGCACTTCTATTTCGTGTTGAAGGAATGATTGGTGCATTTGGAGTTTGTGATTTTCGGCAACTTCTGCGGCGATGGGCAGTCTAGAGTCTCCAAGCCGATGACGTTTGTCGCAGGATCCGTGAATCTTGATAGCCATGTGCATTTCTCGAAGCCCTTCGCATACGTGGTAAGGGCTCCTTGCAAGATTTCTCGAACTGTCTTTCTAGCTGTCTCGTAAGGTATACTACTGTGTTCCCATCGGATTCCATGGAAATTGCGTTCCAACCACTTGTTTGTCATTTTATACTTAGCCCGTAAAGAGTCCTATGCAAATGGTGCGTCGAAGGCGAGCGTCAGCGGTTCAGCATCCTCGTCATGGAGTTTGATGATGGACATCTCCTTTAGGACAAATTTGTTGATGGGTCTTTTGAAGCTCTGTACGTCGACGATAAGCTCCATGTTGACTGACATGGACGCGAATTATCGGCATGCTTTTATACTAATTTTTTAACCCCACCGCTGATTGGATTGTACTCGACAATACGATCATGGAGAATCATGCAGTATGCTGAAGTTTGTGGCGGAATATTATTTTTCAATTCGAACTCAAGGCGCACGTCAACAGGGCCGGACTTGAGAGAATCGTTTTGCTTTGAGCAGACAATGACAACGAGGGGGGCTTTTTCTAAAAATGCAATCCTGCTCAACCATGGTTCGGCCTCTGTGTTGTAATAGGTCGGTTGAAAGTTTGCGTAAATCTCGTAGAGTAGAGCATATTGATTTTGATCAATGTTCAAATTCAAATTTCCATATGGATAACATTGTGAGTTGAGGTAAAGTTTAACATCGCTCAGGTAACAATGATCAAAGTGGCTCGGATTTTGTTGTTTCTTAGTTTTCCGTCCCGTCTGCAGCGCGAGTATGACATAACGTGGCTTCTCCAGCTGATTCGAGGTTTTCACAAACCACATGTGCTTAGAGGTGACAGCAATGGATATTCATACATTTCCCATGTTCGGAAACTCATGGAGATTGGTGCGTGTTTGGCGAGAAACTTTAACAGCGGAATTTTTCGCTGATTCGAGACTGTTACATACGTTACGAGCCATTCTATTTTATGCAATACAAGTTTATAGTCTTCGGGCGCTGTTTGTACAATAGCATTGTCGTCGGCCTTTGATCTCGTGAGGATCAACTCGTGCTTGGCATTTACGACAATTTTCCGATAATCTTCGGCAAACCCGAGGAGCATGCTGAGCGGAATGCACAGATCAAAGTTTCCCGATACATCTGCAATCTGCTTCGTCTCTTCGACATCGAGCCATCCAGTGTTCTCGAGCATAGAACTTTTGGCCGGTGAGAGAGATAAATATCCCTTAATTACACTCGTAATGCCAACATTCTTATTACGATCGATTTCTATGGCATTCAATTCATATCGCACTTCCTCAAACAAATGACAAATGGCATTGTTGACGAGACTTGTAGCAGCGGTCGGCGTCCTATCGTGCTTGCATAATTTCCCACATATGTGTTGGAAACACTTGCTTGGCAGAATGGAGAGGTCTTGATGTTGGATGGCAACACTGATTTCATCGCTGTTATTAAAGGTTGAAGATGCATATGGCTGATGAGCATGAATCTCACAATGGATGATGGATTCATCAAAGACCACGGTTGTCTGAATATGTACGATTTCTTCTTCTATTTCACGCAACAGATGCACAGAGCACAGACTAAATAATTTTTCACACGCTTTCGCCACGCACTTTGAATTCCAAACTCTTCAAGCGTAGCACATTTGAGGTGTTACCACTTTGAGCGCTGGCCGACGACTGATTGTTTTTATCCATAGCATTTTATTGTTATTGGAAGATCTATTGAAAACTATACCTATCACGACTTTATATGCAGGCGTATGGTGATCACTTCACCGCGGAAATTTAACAAATCACCGTCCTGGTCCACTCTGCGAAGCTGTATCGCGTCAACCGTTCGGCTCGTGATTGGAAAATAAATTACGTGGGAGGGAACTTCAATGATCTTATAGCCCGTGGCACAGATGGAAAAAAGTCGTGAATTGTGTGTACTTTTTGTCCATTAATATAGGCGCCAGCGGTAATATTGCACTCAACACGTAAGGCGTTCACTTTGAGAATGGCTATAGGATGGTCCAATTCGTGCCTTTTTTGGCTTCCAATTTGCGTGCCGTGAAGCCTAGTAGATGCCCAATAGAATCTTTCGGCTCAGCATTTACATCACGATCACACTCGATCTCACTGCGTAGCGTATTATTATTGGGTTTAATGCTGATTTTGATGTTTTTACGTGAGAGCTCTGCTTGTACGAACGTCTCAATGTACTCTATTTCATAACGGCCCGTAGGTACCGTCAACACCTCATCTCCCACGTAAAGTTCATCGTGCTCAACGTCGATATTGGGAATAGAGTTGAAGGCTAACAATTCCACGAGACCGAGAGTATAATTTTTGTGTGGCGAGAGTTCGATGGGGGGAAAGTATTGCGCCTCGAGTATGGACGTTGAGCCAGATATGGTCAATGTTAAACTTTCGTCCATGATGATGGTAAATTAACAACTGAATTCCCCACATCATTTCCCCCCTATATATAGTGTATATTTGTCTTTGTGCTGCAATTGTTGACAAATCAATTTGAGACACGAATGTCCTCATTCAATCGTATCATATTCCTGATATCCCTTATAATTATAATTTACGCTACCAATACGAAAATATCTCATGAGTTCGGATGGTGGTGGAAGATTGCCGAAATTATCAAAGTACATAACTTTCCATCCAGTCTTTTGGTAAGCGACCCAGTGCGTACCGGGACCGGCATTTTCATCCAAATTTACAATTGCTGCTTCACATTTGAGAGGTCCGCTCGCTGGCAATGTGTCGCGCATGTAAACTCCGCGAAAAAGTGGAATCTTTAGGATTTTTGCATATTTAAGTAGGTCGCGGTCGGTGAGGGGTCGGTGAGGTAGCGTAACTTCTAGTTTTTTGGCTTGATATGAAGGCCTAATCCCTGCTTATATGGTTTCAGATGTAGACCCCGACCTAATGCAATCGCTTCAATTGTCCGATTATGATGCTTATTTTCATCCAATTCACGTTTAGCTGCTTGAGCAGCATTTACGGCTTTAGCTATACGAGTGACAATTTGGGGATGGCCACCTATTTTTAAATCCATTTGGGCGGCCATTTTGAATCAGTTGAGGTGCGCTTTCAGAATAGATTTTCGGGAACTTTTTGAAAAAAATATAGGGCGCATGTGAAAAAAATTAATATCATGGAAAACAAGAAAAAAATTTTGAAAAAAAAAATAAAAATGGCATTCTGCGCCGACCGAAGTGAAGGCGATTCGATGTTGAACACGGAATATCCGAATAGAAGTCGTTCGAAAAATGTTATCACTGAGAAAAACAATACCAAATTTCGAAATCGAACGATAGTTCAAACGTTGAGTTTGACTTCCGTAGTATCTCGGGAACGGCGGCACCTGCGAACGGTTCAGCGGAGTGAGTAGGCACTGGAGCTTCCGCTGCTATGTTCGCGTCAGGACTGTCATGGGGCTGCAAACATCACCGAGAAAAGTCAAGCCGCAGCTGACGTTTCGAGAAGCCAAAATGTGCTCATAAAAAATCAGCGTAACAAGTAATTTTTCGTTTTTTATTCATTTTTTCAACTTCAAAATTGTTTTTTTTTAGCAATAATGCGTAATTTATGTATTCAAAGACATCAATTACCAAGAAAAATTAAAAAAAACAACTTTCAAAAAAAAATTCAAATAAAAAAAATCCGAATTTTTAGGGTAGTTTTGAAAACAACTGTTTTTTATGTTTATTAAGGCGGTCCTCTACTTTCTCTGGTCGAAAAATCATGTGTGCCAAAGGATTTTTCGATATTCGAAGTGGTTCACAAGTTATGGCCCTGGAACGGAGCAGGTATACGGAGCGCGCGCTGGACTGCTCCGACAGCTGAGCGGCGCTGACCATTGTATTGATATTCCTAAATCTAACTGCTACCTGAACCTTTTGTGCATTAGGCCCGAGTAAAGGGGAGCCGAGACCGTTGACAGACGCTTTCGAATATTGACTTAGACGCCGTGAACTCACTGATAAATTTATTGGTGAGACGACAACGTATTATGGATTAGCTATTCGGCGACATCCAGATTCTATCTAGGAAATGAGAAAGGAAATTTGGGCAACGTTCTTTCACAAGATTTTTACAGACAGCAATCCACAGCATCAAAATTGTCCTGCAGGCGAATCCAGTTGGTGCAAATGGCGCAGAGCTGAGTTTCTCGGAGAGGCTGAGCAATTCAAACACAATAAACCGCCTCTTTCTGAAACAGTTTAAAAAGTTATAAAGCCAAGTTATGAGGATTTATCCAAAGAAGAATTGTTAAGCAGATGCCTGGGAGTGGAAACTCAAAATAATAACGAGTCGCTCAATTCGTTAATCTGGACTTTTGCTCCGAAGCACCTTCATTCTGGGCCAAAAGTGGTTGAAATCGCCACGTTTCTCGCTGTCATAAGCTTCAACGAAGGATTCAAATCTATCCTGAACACCTTGGAAACCATGGGAGTGAAAATCGGCCCATACGCTAAAGGATATGTTCAACAGCGTGATAGCTCTCGGATCAACCGTTCAGAAAGGCGCACGAGTGATGTTGTAAAACAGGCCCGAATCGCGAAAAGGTAAGACGGAGCAGCTCTGCGTGACTTCCAAGAAGAAGAGGAAGGCCTATTGTATGGTCCAGGCATATCAAATTGACGGGGAGATGAAATTTTTAGTATAAATCACATGCGCGAACTTTCAAACGCGTTTTTCTCGAAACACCATTGTTCGAAACAGTGACCACGATATTTCAGAAAATACTGCACCGATCTTGTTTAAATTTATACAGTATCTTTAGTATGTTATAAGCCAGCAATTGAACTAGGATTATCATGATTGCTTCAATAGTTTTTTTTTGTACGAGCGAAAAACTTAAGAAAAAATGAGTAAAAAATAGAATGTAATTTTCAAAAGTGTATAAAAAAGTCAATTTTTGTAATTTAGAATTCACTCTAGTTCAATCGCTAGTCTTAAATATGAAGATTAAAGTTTGTTTGGGTTTGGTTTTTTGATTTCAGATAAGCAGAACAGCCGCAATCTTGGTCACCGTCAAGCACCTCTTTTACTTGATGTCTTCCTGACGGCCACTATAACTTTCATTCTATTATATATTTTGACTTCAAAAAATTTGTAAAGCTTATTTAAATGTTAATAAAGATTATGCAAAAACAATGACATTGATTATTTCGATGCTTTGCCCGTAAAAAATTATTGAAAAAGCCGTGAAAAAACAGCCGAGAAACTAGAGGACCGCCTTAAGAAAGTGTATTTCAACGATTGGAGCTGCAAAAAAATTAAAAGTTCGAGATTCGTGTGATGAGAATCAGTCAACCGTAGTAAGGGGGAAATATCAACTTTTTGGAATGATTTTTAAATTGACATTGAAAACAAAAGTTATTGACTGGTAAAAAAAATCGACCAAATTTTGTTTGACAAGAGGAGATTATCGTTAACACGTGACATTTTTTTTTGAAAAATTTGTTTATTTTTTTTATTTGAAAAAAATGTATACAAAAAATTGCGAATTTTTTTAAAAATTTTTTCTTGGTAATTGATGTCTTTGAATAGAAAAATTACGCATTATTGATAAGTTGAAAAAATGAATAAAAATCGAGAGATTGCTTGTTGCGGTGATTTTTTACAGAAACGATCAATTTAATCTTTGGGGCATTAAGAAAAAAAAATCGCAGCGCTTTGCAACTTGGAGAGTATTTTGGGGATACTGCGAGGTTAAAAAATTACCGACGATATCCTTCGTTCATGCAGTATATCCAAACTTAAACCAAATTTTCCAAATATCCTTAAATTCGCAAATTTTCAACGTTTTTTCAGTCTATATCATCACTTCGAAAAAAAATGTATACACAGTCACTAATTGCATATCATAGAGAATGTTCCCGAGTAATTGATTGTCAAAGTTAAAATAGACTTTTTTGCTTTGATCGACGATCACTCCGCTCCAAATCATCGTACGGAGCTCATTAGAAGGTCAAATTGAAGCTGATTATATTGTCTAAAAGAGTTTTGTGGTCGCATGATTAAAAAACATTTTGAAGTCCACAGACCGATCTAAAGACGCGCAAAAATTTGTAAAAAAAATGTTCATTGGTTTTCGGATGATTACTTGAAAACCGTCCACGCTAAAAAAAATTACCGTCCAGATCTGAAAACTCGACACTTGAAGCTACAATTTCTTTTTTGTTTATTTTCTGTACAGTCATTTTTCTCCGAGTTATCCCTTGTTGAAAATCAGCCAAAATTTTGGAATTTTAACATCCCTTAATGTGTGAGTAGTGCATCTATTATGTCTATTTTAAGAAATCTCGGTTTTTCAACGACCTTAGTACGCAACTTTAGTCCTATATAATAATCTTCCAACACGCGAGCAGCAAAACCATGATCACCGCACTTTCGCTCGGCCATCTCCTCAAGAGCACGGCCTTCACTACCTAAAAGTGCTCGAATTTGAAAGTTTATTACGAAAAAACTGACTGCTCAATATAGCCAAAATGTTCAAAGCGGTGCATAACGTATTCGTAAACACCGAATACAAATTTATGGCCCAAAGGATGGATTCTTCTTAACCCTGCACGGTCGCTCTAAGTCGCTGAAGACCACAGCGAACATTCACATGGACGTTTTCCCTCAGACAGCTCTATTTAGAGCGTAAAAATACTAGGTTTTGGGCTTTAATAAACATTTATTAACATTGTACAAGCATTGAGGAGTAGTCAGCAATTTTTTTTAAGTATTTCAACCCGTTGAAAATTGTACTCGTACGACATACGACCCAGTGAAACGGCGGAAGCATCAGAATTACAGTGCGACCGCGGAGGGTTAATGATCTTACCTCCTTAAAGGAGATGTTAAAATATTTTTGGCCTGTTATTGTATTTTTCTATGAAAGATGCTTTCATATAAATGCGTGAAGAAGCATTTCGATACGAAAATATTAGTGTTACGAGTAGCCTTACACATGAAACATGAAAAAATATTAAATAGCAGCTTACAGGAATGGTTTTGATCAACGAATACATTTTAAAGACAGGAAACACGACCGTGATAAAAAATGTATGTAAGGGGGTGGTTTACCTCCTTAAGCCTGCTGTCTGGACGAAAGGTAAAATACGTAAACTTGAGTTTTGTGTCTTCTTTCAAGTGATACCTCGTGATAACGGTCGATTTCTATATCAGAAACGATAGAATATGTGAAAACCATTTGGAGCATCGGTGTGATGTTTATTCTCTTGATATCGAGAAATAATGACTAAGGCTCTGTTTTAGTAATGCATCTCAAAATTCTCGGAGCTTATTACGCAAAATCAAAATCAATCCATCAATTCAATAAAGAGTATAGTCGAAAGAGAGTTGAACTCAGGCCGTAACATCAAGCAATACGTTCTTTTCGTTCTTGTCGCGTAAAGAATGATTATATGGTTAAACTTGTAGCATCGAGTAGAGGACAAATGGTCTATTAAATATTGTGGAAGTATGACGAAAGCGGGGGCAAATTAAAAGGCGATCATATCAAGAATGTCCGATTGAGGCCCACGGCACCATCGCGAGCACCGCTTCTATTTTTGTGTATGAACCCTTTGACTGCCAGTGATACACATATGACAAAAAAAAGTCGTGCCATTTTTGTGTCATGACTTCTACTACAATGATTGGACTATAATTTAGTAAATCATAGGTATTGAGGTCGCTAAATCCGAATTTGAAATCAAATTTCCAAAATTCTGAATGGCGGATCCAAGATGGCGGACGAAAATTCGAGAAGTAGTTAGATTTCGACAAAAATTAGTATCTTTGGGATCTTCATGGTCGGCAATTTGGAATTGGAGTCCTAACTTCAAGTGTCTAATGCTTGGATACAATATGATGAATTAAAACTTAGCAAATCACGTATGACAATCCATCCATAGTAACACATGTAAAAAATACTCGTTTGGTTTTATATCCCGCTCTCTGCCGAACCCAGAGTCACGGACCGAGGACGTGACGGTCAATGGCTACGATTTTGTATTTCTTCGTACTTTTGGTATTTTTTTTGTGCTTTTTGTATTTTCAATTTTTTCTGTGATCTTCGTATTTTTCAAATTTTTTGTTACTATTTATATTTTCTTTTTTTTTCGATTTTGATTTCATTATTTTTCGTTGTTGTCTGTATCTATAGTTTAGTATTCATTCTTTGTAGTTTTTTTTTTCATTAATTCATATCTCCTATTTCATGTTTGGACAAGACATGAAAAAGAATTCCGATATTTCACCTGATCATACAGTTATTCGTTATATTGACAGTGTTTAGATGATCCAAACCCAAGCAAACCCAAACGAATGAACGTAATTATACTAAAACTGGAGACCTTTCCTGTCGTATTAGAGCCACCATGTTGAATTGTTAAAATTCCATTTCAGATTCAGATTCAGATTCAGCGACCTCGAAAACCCTTGGAACTGAAATTCTAGGGTAAATCTGTGAAGATTTTTTTCTAATACAAAAGTGGCACGAAACTCTAAATTTCCCGTCACTGCGAAGAAGTTAACAAATGCTCCTGCCATCGGTCTCAGGGTATCCTCACACTTCTTGGCGTACTATTACCGGAAATAAGCTAAAAGCGAGAGCAAACTCGGTGCCGTCACATCGTTAATGTCCGATGGAGGCCCCTAGAACTATCCCGAAAGACGATTTTATCTTCCTTTAATAACAAATGCTCCGGTCATAGTTCTCGTGGCATCGTTGTATTTATTAAAGTAAAATGACCTGAAATAAGGTGAAAGGTCACGAGCACCGCTTTTATCTTTGTATACTAACAAATGCTTCAGCCACCGTTTTGGCGGCATCGTCATAATTCCTGACGCACTACGATCGGATATAAGAAAAAAACAAGCGCGAACTAGGTACTGTGACATCGGGAATATCCGATTAAGTTCCTTAGAATCATCACTTCCGTCGCTTTTATTTGTGTTTATCAACAAATGCTTCTGTCATCGGTCTCGGGGCATCGTTAGACTTCTTGGCGGAAAGGGACCGGAAGTAAGATAAAAGCAGAGACACACTCGGGCCCGTCGTATCGAGAATGACCGATCGAGGCCCCCAAAACCATTGCGAGCACTGCTTTTATCTTTGTTTAGTAAGAAATACTCCAGCCATCGTTCTCGGGGCATCGTCAGCCTTCTTGACGGAAAATAACCGGAAGTGAGATGAAAGCAGAAACAAACTCGGGACCGTCGTATCGGGAATAACCGATCGAGGCCCCCAAAACCATCGCGAGCACTGCTGTCATCTTTGTTTACTAACAAATGCTCCGGTCATCGTTCTCGCGGCATAGTCTGCCTTCTTGACGAAAAATGACCGGAAGTGAGATCAAAGCACAGACAAACTCCGGACTGTCGTATCGGAAATGACCGATCAAGGCCCCCAGAACCGCGGCGAGCACTGCGTTTATCTTATTTTGTAAACACATGTTCCGGTCATCGTTCTGGCGGCATCCTCAGATTACTCGACGAAAAATGACCGGAAGTAACGTGAAAGCAAGGACAAACTCGGAGCCGTCGCGCCGAGGATGACCGACCGAGACCCCAAGAACCATCGCGAGAACTGCTTTCATGTTTCTTTAATTAACAAATACTCCGGTCATAGTCCTCGTGGCATCGTTGTACTTCTTGACGAAAAATGACCGGAAGTAGGATGGAAGCAGAGACAAACTCAGGGCCGTCGACTCGGGAATGACCCATGGGGGCACCCCTAACCATCGCGAGCACTGCTTTCATCTTTGTTTATTGACAAATGCTCCGTTCATCACACTCGCAGCCTCGTCAGCATTGTTGACGAAAAATGACCAGAAGTAAAATGAAAGCAAAAACAAACTCGGGGCCGTCGTATCGGGAATGACCGATCGAGGCCCCCAAAACCACGGCGAGCACTGCTTTCATCGTTGTTTACTAACAAATGCTCCGGTCATCGTTCTCGCGGCATCGTCAGCCATCTTGACGAAAAGTAACCGGAAATGAGACGAAAGCAGAGAGAAACTCGGGCCTGTCGAGTCGGGGATGTCCGACCGATACCTCGAGAACCATCGCGAGAGCTGCATTTACCTTTGTTTAATAATAAACGCTCCGGTCATAGTTCTTGCGGCATCGTCAGATTTCTCGACGAAAAATGACCGAAAGTGAGATGAATGCAGAGAGAAACTCGGGGCCGTCGCGCCAAGAATGACCGACCGAGACCACATAAATCATCGCGCGGCCTGCTTTTATCTTTGTTTAGTAACAACTCTTCCGTTCGTCGTTCTCGCGGAATCGTCCGCCTTTTTGACGGAAAATAACCGGAAGTGAGATGAAAGCAGAGACAAACTAGGTGCCGTCGCGCCGAGGATGACCGACCGAGACCACAAGAATCGTCGCGCGCCCTCCTTTTATTTTTGTTCAGTAACAACTGATCCGATCATCGTTCTCGCGGCATCGTCAGCCTTCTTGACGGAAAATAACCGGAAGTGAGATGAAAGCAGAGACAAACTCGGGGCCGTCGTCTCGGGAATGACTCATCGGGGCACCCAATACCACGGCGAGCACTGCTTTCATCGTTGTTTATTAACAAATGGTCCGGTCATCGTTCTCGCGGCATCGTCAGCATTCTTGATGAAAAATGACCGGAAGTAAGATGAAATCAGAGACAAACTCGGAGTCGTCGCGTCGAGGATGGCCGACCGAGACCACAAGAACCATCGCAAGCATTGCTTTTATCTTTGTGTATGAACAAACTTTCCGGTCATCGTTTTCGCGTCATCGTCAGACTTATTGACGAAAAAAAAACCGGAAGTATGATGAAAGCAGAGACAAACGCAGGGCAGTCGTATCGGGAATGACCGATCGAGGCCCCCAAAATCATCGCGAGCACTGCTTTCATCTTTGTTTACTAACAAACGCTCCGGTCATAGTCCTCGTGGCATCGTTGTACTTTGTGACGAAAAATGACCGTAAGTAAGATGAAAGCAGAGACAAACTGGGGGCCGTGGTATCGGGAATGACCGATCGCAGCCCCCAAAACCATCGCGAGCACTGCTTTCATCTTTGTTTATTGACAAACGCTCTGTTCAGCACTTTCGCAGCATCGTCAGCCTTGTTGACGAAAAATGACGAGAAGTAAAATGAAAGCAAAAACAAACTCGGGGCCGTCGTATCGGGAATGACCGATCGAGGCCCCCAAAACCACGGCGAGCACTGCTTTCATCGTTGTTTACTAACAACTGCTCCGGTCATCGTTCTCGCAGCATCGTCAGCCTTTTTGACGGAAAATAACCGGAAGTGAGATGAAAGCAGAGAGAAACTCGGGGCCGTCGAGACGGGGATGTCCGACCGAGACGCCGAGGCTTTTAATTTGCCCCCGCTTTTGTCATACTTCCAAAATATTTAATAGACCATTTGTCCTCTACTCGATGCTACAAGTTTAATCATATAATCATTCTTTACGCGACAAGAATGAAAAGAACGTATTGCTTAATGTAACGGCCTGAGTTCAACTCTCTTTCGACTATACTCTTTATTGAATTGATGGATTGATTTTGATTTTGCGGTAATAAGCTCCGAGAATTTTGAGATGCATTACTAAAAAAGAGCCTTAGTCATTATTTCTCGATATCAAAAGAATAAAGATCACACCAATGCTCTAAATGGTTTTCACATATTCTATCGATTCTGATATAGAAATCGATCGTCATCACGAGGTATCACTTGAAAGAAGACACAAAATTCAAGTTTACGTATTTTACCGTTCTTCCAGACAGCAGGCTTAAGGAGGTAAACCACCCTCTTACATACATTTCTTATCACGGTCGTGTTTCCTGTCTTTAAAATGTATTCGTTGATCAAAACCATTCCTGTAAGCTGCTATTTAATAGTTTTTCATGTTTCATGTTTAAGGTTACTCGTAACACTAATATTTTCGTATCGAAATGCTTCTTCACGCATTAATATGAAAGCATCTTTCATAGAAAAATACAATAACAGGCCAAAAATATTTTAACATCTCCATTAAGGAGGTAAGATCATTAACCCTCCGCGGTCGCACTGAAATTCTGATGCTTCCGCGGTTTCACTGGGTCGTATGTCGTACGAGTACAATTTTTAACGGGTTGAAATGCTTAAAAAAATTCCTGACTACTCCTCAATGCTTGTACAATGTTAATCAATGTTTATTAAAGCCCAAAACCTAGTATTTTTACGCTGTAAATAGAGCTGTCTGAGGGTAAACGTCTATGTGAATGTTCGCTGTGGTCTTCAGCGACTTAGAGCGACCGTGGAGGGTTAAGAAAAATCCATCTTTAGGCCCAGAAATTTGTATTCGGTGTTTACGAATACGTTATGCACCGCTTTGAACATTTTGGCTATATTGAGCAGTCAGTTTTTTCGTAATAAAGTTGCAAATTCGAGCACTTCAAGGTAGTGAAGGCCGTGCTCTTGAGGAGATGGCCGAGCGAAAGTGCGGTGATCATGATTTTGCTGCTCGCGTGTTGGAAGATTGTTATATAGGACTAAAGTTGCGTACTAAGGTTGTTGGAAAACCGAGATTTCCTAAACTAGACATAATAGATGCTCTACTCATACAAATTAAGGGATATTAAAAAAATTCCAAATTTTTGGCTGATTTTCAACAAAGGACAACTCGGAGAAAAATGGCCGTACAGAAAATAAATGAAAAAGAAATTGTAGCTTCAAGTTTCTAGTTTTCAGATCTGGACGGTAAATTTTTTTAGCGTGGACGGTTTTCAAGTAATCATCCGAAAACCAATGAACATTTTTTTTACAAATTTTTGCGCGTCTTCAAATCTGTCTGTGGACTTCAAAAATTGTTTTTTTGTCACCCAACCATAAAACTCTTTTAGACGATACAATCAGCTTCAATTTGACCTTTTAACGAGCTCCGTACGATGATTTGGCGCGCAGTGATCGTCGATCAAAGCAAAAAAGTCTATTTCAACTGCGACAATCAATTACTCGGGAACCGTTGATCGTACAGAAAATAAAAGTAGGTTTCTGGGTACTGCAAAACATTGTCTATGATATGCAATTAGTGTCTGTGTATACATTTTTTTTCGAAGTGATGATTATGACTTAAAAAACGTTGAAAATTTGTGAATTGAAGGATATTTGGAAAATTTGGTATAAGTTTGGATATACTGCATGAACGAAAGATATTGTCGGTAATTTTTTAACCTCAAAGTGTCCCCAAATGACCCTCCAAATTGCAAAGCGTCACGATTTTTTTTCTTAATGCCCTGAAGATTAAATTGATCGTTTCTGTCAGAAATCACCGCAACAAGCAATCTTTTGAATTTTATTCATTTTTTAAACTTCAAAATGGGCATTTAGCAATAATGCGTAATTTTTCTATTCAAAGACATCAATTACCAAGAATTTTTTTTTTAAATTCGCAATTTTTTTTATTACATTTTTTTTCAAATAAACAAAATTTCACGTGTTAACGATAATCTCCTCTTGTCAAACAAAATTTGGTCGATTTTTTTACCCGTCAATCACCATTGTTTTCAATGTCAATTTAAAAAATAATTTTAAAAATTTGATGTACCCCTTTACTACGGTCGACTGATTCTCTTCATACGAATCTCGAACTTTTAATTTTTTTGCAGCTCCAATCGTTGAATTACACTTTCTTAATAAATTCAAAATACAGTTGGTTTCAAAACTACCCTAAAAATTCGAAATTTTTTTATTTGAATTTTTTCTTCGAAAATTGATTTTAAAATTTTTTCTTGGTAATTGATGTCTTTGAATAAATAAATTATGCATTATTGCTAAAGAAACAATTTTGAAGTTGAAAAAATGAATAAAAATCGAAGAATTGCTTGTTACGGTGATTTTTTGTGAGCTCATTTTGGCTTCTCGAAACGTCAGCTGCGGTTTGACGTTTTTCGGTGATGTTTGCGACACCATGACAGCCCTGACGCGAACGCCGCAGCGGAAGCTCCAGTGCTTACTCACTACGCTGAATCCGTTCGCAGGTTCCGCCGTTCCCGAGATACTACGTAAGTCAAACTCTACGTTTGAACTATCGTTCGATTTCGAAATTTTGATATTGTTTTTCTCAGTGATAACATTTTTCGAACGACTTTTATTCGGATCTTCCGTGTTCAAAATCGAGTGGACTTCGCTTCGGTCGGCACGGAATGCCATTTTTATTTTTTTTTTCAATTTCTTTTCTTGTTTTCCATGAAATTTGTTTTTTTCACCTGAGCCCTATATTTTTTTTCGAAAAGTTCCCGAAAAACTATTCTAAAAGCGCACCTCAACTGATTCAAAATGGCAGCCCAAATGGATTTAAAAATAGGTGGCCATCCCCAAATTGTCACTCGCTAGCCGCACCATCCGACAAAGCATCCGCAGCGCTAAGACCCGCAAAAATGGGCACGAGGAACGGTAATAAATCACCAATTTTATGGGGTACAGGTAGAACTCGAGATGTGCACTTTACCACCTTGCATTTTTACAGCTGCACGAGCACCCTTTAGAGCTGATTAAATAATCTTATGCGGATCGTTTCTTTGAATCATTGACTTCTTTGCAGCGCCAATTATCGTTTTCAAACATACGCCACACTTGCGAGTCTTTATCGCCATGCCAAATTTTCTTCAAAATCTCTTTGTCTTCATAACATTTGCCACATCCCAAGCAGAGGCTTTTATACTGATACTAGCGTCTCTCGCGGTACCACTTTGCCCAGCCTGTTCAGCCAACACTTTATCCGCCAAATGTCTCGCCTCAAGATTATCTGGATTTTTCGAATACGCAATATCGTGTTGTGGGCAAGCCACATCCAATAGGTTAATGCCCGGATCACCACGAGCAAGGCGCTTGACCAACTTCGTGCCTGGTCCACAATACTGATACCCAGGCAGATGTAGTTCAACTGGGAGTTTGTTGATTAGACAGTTGACTGAACCTTTACCGCTCGTGCCATGCACGATCATGACTAAAGATAATATGCGACTGATGGATAATCCCTATAAGAATCCTATTTATATGATTTCATCGTTAGTCGTGTGTGAGATGACGTCCAAGAAGCAAACTATCGGAGGTGGACTCCCCGTGATAAATTTCGACGAGTTTGTCGAAGACGGTGGGAGGAAGAAACAAAAACGTCATGGGAATTTATTGCCGTGTAGCATACGTGCACTGTTTTGCGGTCCATCGAATTGTGGGAAAACCAACGTTTTGCTCACTCTCATCATCCATCCGGATGAATTGAGATTTGAGAACATTTACTTGTATTCCAAATCGTTGAAGCAGCCAAAGTATAAATTGCTCGAACAATTACTCGAACCGGTGAGTGGAGTTGAATATCATCCATTCGCGGCGCATGAACCATAGCACCAAGTGATACACGATCCAACTCTATATTTATCTTTGATGATATAGCATGCGAAAAGCAGGATGATGCTCAGGCCTTCTTTTCCATGGGAAGACACGAGATTGTTGACAGTTTTTATCTTTGTCAGATGTACACTCGTATCCCCAAACATCGCGTGAGAGATAATGCAAATTTCGTGGTGCTTTTCAAGCAGGACGATATGAATCTCAAACACGTCTACAACGGTCATGTTAATACGGATATGACTTATGCGTGCTTTAAAAACAGGTGCGTGAAATGCTGGAATTCCGACAAGTATGCATTTGTCACGATCGATAAGGATAGCGATATTAACGAAGGTCGATATAGACAGGGTTTTGATTATTTTCTAACCATTGATAAATGACTCATCGCTGGTAGTTGAAGAGACAGTATTGTGCATGCCGTGGTAGGGACATCAGGAAGAGCGAACAACTGTTGCGAGAAAAATATGTATTGTATGAAATTGCCAAGGCGAGCGATGCAATTAGTCGAAAGCATCGGATGAGAAAATTGGAAAAGATAGCGATGAGCAGAGAATGCAAGATGTCTTCAAGCCTTTAGTGAGACCATTGGAGAAATTGGTGCCATATAAAAACGGTGAGGTGGTGGTGAAGGAGGAAACTAAGGATGAAAAAGTGAGTGATGATGTAGAAGAAGGAGATGCGTTAAATAGTGCGAAACATCAATGGAAGAACGAGGCGCAAGATTCCTTCAAGAGTGAAACTCAAGATTCGTTTAAATTAATATATGAGAATGATGATGACTCGCAAAATGTCGATGAATTGATCCGTGAATATATCCTGCTATTACAAACAAATAGAGAGGCAAGGTTGGATGTATTATATGGTGTACGGAATCTCGCAAGCAACAAATTAATGATTGGTAATTCTCCGATAATTGTCCGGTAATTAAAAAAGTGTGGGAGATGCGAGTTAAGCGAAAACTATTGGATTAACAGAGCTATTGTTTAAAAAAGTGCCCAATGTCGAAACTCTCACACCGGACGATTTGAAAAACTCAAAAGATTGTAATCTCGACGAATACCCACAAAAAATGTTATAAGCCTAGTGAGGCTATACGACGTAACACCAGCCGCAAATTTAACACATATATTGCAAATGTAGTTGATCATCTGTGGGACAGGGTATGCCAAAGTATAAGCTAGCTAGAGAAAACACACAATCGGACTATATTTATTGGGACAATCCAAACGAGCTAGAAGATCGTCTTCGCTTAATTTTGGCATCACAAGCAGCCGGAAATTCGGCCCATGCGAATGAAATTATATCGATTATCGGGGAATTGCGGGAAGCTGAAATCATTTATTAACTCAACATCGGAGAATTTACACATTCTCATCATGAGTGTCGATGTGTTTGGACGTCATTCAAGTAGGAGTCTACTCCACAGTAAGCAAGGTCCTCCAAGTGGACTTGGGATTGGCTTTAGAATTACCGCAGATGGTCATTATGACTTGGGGCAGAAACGATTGTGTAACATTGCAAATCCGGAAGGAGAAGATGATACTATCACTCTAAGTGCGTTACAAAAGAGATCCCGAACTATCATTAAGAATATACGCAAAGGAATGAATGAGAGTAGTCAGTTGTTGGTTAATGGACTTGAAGCTACGATAAGAGACATTGCAAAGACACTCGAGACCAATGTGAAAACTCTACAAGATTTGGTGACGCGTAATTCACACGTCAGTGCTGAATTGGATGCGCGACTGCGTGGACTGGAAAATGAACGAGAAAAGGAGCGCTCTCGTGCTAGAGCTACATACGCCTGCTCGACGAAACTATCCGCGTGGGCATGTGGACATCGGTGGCTTGGACGACACCTGGCAAGCCGATCTCGTCGATATGTCATCATACGCGCGTCAAAACTCCAAACACAAATTTCTTCTCACCGTCATCGATACATTCTCAAAATTCGCCTGGGCCATGCTAATGCTGAGTAAGAATGGCAAAGATGCAGCAGCCGCAATGAAGTCGATACTCGTTAAGGGACGCATACCGCAGAACTTACACGTTGATCGGGGAAAAGAATTCTACAATTGTGACTTTAAGGCCCTCATGAAAAAGTACAATATTCAGATGTATTCAGCATATAGCAACTTGAAGGCATCCATTTGCGAGCGTTTCAATCATACATTGAAAATAAAGATGTGGATGCAATTTAGTCTTCGTGGTAATTATAAGTCGATCGATATTCTTGATCATCTAGTAGCCGAGTACCACGATCCTGTACATCGCACCATTAAGATGAAGCCGAGAAATGTCAACGCGGAAAATGAGAAGCAATTGCAGCCGATTTTTAATAAGCCTCCAATAAAAAGACAACCGAAATTCGCCGTTGGTGATAAAGTGAGAATTAGCAAGTTTAAGATTATTTTCGAAAAGGGTTACACCCCAAATTGGACAACAGAAATATTTACAATATATCGTGTGAAAAAGAAACTCATCCCGTGACGTACCACTGAAGGACCATAAAGATGAACCGATCGCCGGTGGCTTCTACGAACAAGAGCTTCTCAGGGTCAAGCACCCCGATATCTATCTCATTGACGCAGTGTTGAACAAGCGTGGTAATCCGATGTTTGTAAAGTGGTTAGGTTTCGAGAATAGCGACAATAGTTGGATAAGTAAATCCGCTTTGTAGTCGATAATAAAGAAAATGGAGAAATAAATATGTTTTTTGACTCTTGACGTAAACTACTGGTCGCCTCCGCATGTATCCCTCCAAGGCCTCCGACCGACTCCACAGCAGACTTGCTTTTTTCCCCTTCTGGCCGTCGATAATCCCATTTTCGTGGAACGTAGATGCGAGGAAATGGATAGAGTGAATAAACTCATGGCATTATAAAAAGTCCGTTTCTTTATTTACGTAAAATAATAAATCCATTCTTCTGCAATTAAATATTTACAAATAAACATCATTTTAACAAGTTTTACATCGAGTGAACAAAATATATTCACAATTTTCACGAGTTTTATACATCAATATTCATAAAAATGTAAACAATTTTACAAAAAAAATCAACGTTGCAGAAAAAAAATTTACATAGTTTTTGACGATAGTATTCTATAATGCTCCCATAGTAGGGTATCAAAGGTCCCAGGTATGATATACCGCTTATCGTCATGTGCGCTGAGAGCAATTTTTGTCTCACGAATGGTGTAGACCTTATGCAACTTTGATCGAATGCACGTATGACTACGCTCCATTTCAATTTCTTCATTTAAGCATCAAGCATAATCGTCAAACGTGATTGTCCTAGCCACAACGCTACTTTTGACACCTTTAACTTTTTTCGAGTTCTTCTTACCCTCGACACGTGTCGCGTACATTTTCGATCGAAGTCCAATGAACTCGGTCATAATTGCACCATTGCATTCGTCTTTCATGATACCGAGTACCTTCTTGTTGACGAGCGGTATACCATACCTATTGTCCGCCGAATAATCGCTTGTATCGAATTTTAAAATATCGCGCTTCATGTCGGCATATATATCATCGCTTTCAATGTCATATATGATACTATCCGTATCGGTATACATGACCTTACATCTATCTCGATACAGAGGTACCATATACTCGTGATGAAATCCATACGAGCACGTTTTGTATATGTTGTGACGTGACAAATTAGGGGGTCACGTCCATTCTCGAGCGGTGTCGACCAGTGGGTCGGGTTTACGACCCTGAGGCGTCCTGGGTCGATTCTGGGTGGCTCCGAGATCGTCGACTCACGACGTGGCGGAATATTATACCTTTTTTTTGTAATTTTATTCCGGAAACCGCCACGTCTTACCTGTGTGTTTACCTACCGGCTCGTGAGCCGCGGATAAATGGACGAAGTTAAAATCCCATAAATAAAATGTTTGGGACAGTTTTTAGGACAGTTAGTATGGAGGACGGAACGATGTATCGGGGAACGATCGCTTGCGCGTCCATATTACCCCGAAGCAACGTGTTATCGCTACCCGAGATGTCCCGGCTTCCGGTTTCGCGCTCCGCAAAACCTCGCGCGGGTTGGTCCACGAGGACACACACGCGCCTCCACTCAGAGGCAGGCGAGCGTCGGACAACAGTGCTCGCGGATTGGATCCCGGAGGAGACGCCGGAATAAGGCCAAGTTTACCGTGTCGCCCGTCCCTCTCGACTCAGCAACCCGGAGTTGCACCATCCCTACTGTCCCCTCGGGCCTCATGGACCGCGTAAGACCGGCGCCCCGTAGAAGGGGGTCGGGGCGGTGGATCGGCGACCGGGGGTGTAGTACACCTGGTAGTATATCGCGTGGGCCCACCGCTATTCCCAGGACGCTGGGGAAATGCGAGGGAGGCCTCCCCCCCCGCGTTCGAGGTCCCGCCTCGGTTCCTAGGGGAAGAGGTTCGGGGGGGCAGTCAATTATTCGCTGCGAGGACAGTCGCGTACGCGCGGGGTAGCGCGGTAGAGCGGGGCCGTGACCATGGCATCTGAGGTAAGTAGGGGAAAATCTCCTAGACGGAGACTAACGCGATAACAGGGGAGCGCGTGAAAAGAGAGGAGGGGCGCGTGAGTGGGGCACGCGAGAGCCGGGAGCACCGCGAGAGCGCGGCTATTTGAGTAGTCACGATTTTGGAGTCCACGAGCCCAGCCGCGTCACTCAAGAAGAAGATCATTGTCCATCGACTGGGAGACAGGATCCTCCCGATTCCGGCAGCGAGCGTCTCCGTGCTGCGACTCTTCAGCGGTGAGCCCGATCTCTCTCGTCTCTCTACGTTCTTAAGGTACGAGCTCTAAATTAGGGTTCCTTTTATTTCTTTGATTAATAATTACGCCAAGTGGCGACGGGTTGTCCCATGGAGGGAAATTTCGTGTCCTCAGAGGGCCGGCACCCGGTGGGAGTGTTTCGGCGATAAAGTCGCGTTTGTTCCCGGGTTTCCGCCTCTGGGGAAGTTCTGGTTTAGTCATAATTTTTGTAAGGGAGCTCGTACCTTAGCCTTGGTCGTTCCGTCAAGTTCCGGTCAATTTTATTGCGTATCGTGTCAATTCGGGAATTGTTTTGTTTGTTACCGATCATTAATTAACGTGATCGTTCGTTAAGCCTAGGGCGTTAAATTAAAAATGTTTGCTGATGTCCCGCGAAAATTGGCCCAAAGAAAAGTACGAATTTCCGCGAGATTATGTAATTTTGAGTAATATTTTATTTTCAGTCGGAAGATGTAACACGACATAGTTCGTGCGTATATCTCTCGTCCAGTTTCTCCGCGCGCTCAGGGCCATCGAGCGCTTGGTCTCGCGTTTGTTTACCTTTGAGCTTCTGTCATTGTCTCCTTTGTTCTCTCGCGAATGTTTACGTTCTCGAGTTTTGTTGTCATTTATTGTGCGTCGAGCGTTAGCGTGATTCTTTCGAAATAGAAGCCGCTCGACATACGTGCTCGCCACGAAATTACCCACTCGAAGAAATGTGGCGAAAGTCTACGAGTATCTTGGGAGTAGCACCATAGCTCGAGTTACCTGCCAGATTGCGTTGCGTTAATTAGGTTGCCTAATTGTTGATCGACGTTCCCCGAGTTATCGAGGATATTTATGTCATGTATTGAGATTACCTATTCGCCATCCGACACCTACCACGTACCTGCGGTATTTGGGTGCGTTAATTAGGTTGCCTATTTGCCACTCGACATCGCTCGAGTTATAGACGGTATTTACCTAATGTATTGAGGTTACCTCTTTGCCATCGGACCTCCACCAAGTACCTGCGGTATTTGTGTGCGTTAATCAGGTTGCCTATTTGCCGCTCGACCTCGCTCGAGTTATAGACGGTACTTACCTAATGTATTGAGGATACCGATTCGCCATCCGATACCTACCACGTACCTGCGGTATTTGTGTGTGTTAATTAGGTTGCTTATTTGCTGATCGACATTCCCCAAGTTATCGACGATATTTATCTAATGTATTGAGGTATTTACGGGATCTTTAGGCCGCCTACCCAGTGGCGGAAGTCAACTGAGGTATCTACGGGATATTTAGGTTACCTACCCGATTATCGTCATAATTTGGGTTTCCTCCGGTATTTTCTCTCGGGTTAGGCTACCTCCTTGATTATCCGAATATCTCGAAATACCTGCGGTATTTATCCCCGTTATTTAAGTTACCTACCCGATTACCGTCATAATTTGGGTTTCCTCCGGTATTTTCTCTCGGGTTAGGCTACCTCCTTGATTATCCGAACATCTCGAAATACCTGCGGTATTTATCCCCGTTATTTAAGTTACCTACCCAATTACCGTCATAATTTGGGTTCCCTCTGGTATTTTCTCTCGGGTTAGGCTACCTCCTTGATTATCCGAACATCTCGAAATACCTGCGGTATTTATCCCCGTTATTTAAGTTACCTACCCGATTACCGTCATAATTTGGGTTTCCTCTGGTATTTTCTTTCGGGTTAGGCTACCTCCTGGATTATCAGAACCCCTCGGATTACCAGCAGTATTTATCGTTATCCACATCGTCAGTCGATTAAGCAAGACATGCTTAGGCGCCGGTCGGGGATGTCGGCCGCCGTACCGACCGTGGGTTGCATGAGGCAACCCCGCGTTTGCGGCAAACGGAATGTAAGAGCCAAGCGGCCCAACCTGAATAAAACCTTGTCAATTACAACACGATCCAGCTTGTATGTTATTTCGCGAAACCCTGTCCCGTGGTTCCCTAAGGGGACCCCCTTGGCACTCGACTCCTGACCCTGCCCCTCTACCATCTTCGCCGACGAGCCGAGCTAGTCGGACCGCCTGGGTCGTACCGTTCCACACCGGGTGTCCCAACATCAAGGGACCGCGCTCGGGTGGACAAAATCCCAAGTCGACCTTCGGTCGGTGGTACTCCGGTACCTGGCGCCCACGTCCACCCGGCGGGTTCTTGGACACCCGGTAGGCTTCGGGAGCGGTACGGGCCCGGAAGTGTGCGGACGAGAAAACCCGTTACAATGTCGAGTATGCACATACCCACATATATCGGCTTGTTGAATTTCACCTCGAGGTTGCGCAATTCCACGGCAACGAGGTTTTCCGAAAAAAACACTTCGGCTGTGGAAGTGCGGCTTCGTAATCATTGCCTCTGCGCCATACCTGCCCTTCCGTTTTGTTAAAAGCGTTACATTTACATAATTGCGCACATTCTCCATCGTTTTGCCAAAGATCGCATTATTCATTAATTTGAATAAATTCTTTTCGAAATCGTTTTTGGCAAACGTTCGAAACTGGGTATTCAACTCAATATACGCAGCCGTGGGGATTGTGTAAACTGTAAGACCCTATGGATTTTCGTGAGGCAAAGCCCTTGACGTAAACACTGCTGTAAATTTCGATAGTGAATGATGTAGCGCTTTTTATCGTAGACGGCTGCTAACAGCTTTTCCCCCTGCTTAGCCGGCGGTTTTTCATGGATTGGACAAAACGGCAGGTCTTTGTGCGCATTATGTAGAGATTGAGGATATTCCAAGTCGACTTCAAGGATGTAGCCTGTCGGTGAATCTAGCGCGATGGAAGATGGATAAAAATTAGACCCGCCGTTGACCCATCGAAAATCTGCATATGGCAAGGGTTGACACATTGCCCATCCGTACAAATTGTTGACGTAAAAATACATCAAGTATGATGATGCTTTCGATGGATCAAATGAGTCCATGTACTTGTTATTAGCGTGTGCATATCGGTTTGAGCATTGACTCAGACCACCGCGTATACCCCGCTCAACGAATAAAACCATGTCGATGTCAGTTAGTAATTCAAACTTGACATTTGAGTGTTTTAGCATTGCATCCCAGGTATACCCCGGCAATGTGTAGTAATACGCGGGATTCAGTCCATAGCTCTCAATGCACGTATTTCGAAAGTTTTCGAAAATATCAGCTGATAACAAGACATCTGTATTCAAGTACAAATCGCTGTAGTCACCTAACGTATGATTCGAGAACCGCTCCCAAACTTTCTCAACATGTGCATACTTACTCTCGCATACGATAGCATCTGTCAGGGAACTATAAAATGCGTCACGTGGTGGTAGGCAAGTGTCGTCTAGCTTGGTCACGTCATCAATATATTTATAAGGGAAGACCCCTTTTCGCGTCAGTAAATTGATATCGTCTGTCGATAGCGTTGGGAATTGCATGCGTAAAATTTTGAGTTTGTCCTCGGTCAAAAATGAGGCTAATTTGTCGAGACTGGTGGTGAGGAATTGGTACGAATCGATGAAGCGCAATTGGATCCTATGTTCTGAATCGTCTTTAATTTCAACATGTTTCGTGACGGAGATGTATTTCTCCTTTGTTATTGGAAGTACATCGGTTCTTCCTTCGAACGCTGTTGCTACTTCATTGATTGTAAAATGCGCATCATAGCCGGATAAATTGTGGAAAACTATAGGAATGAAAAATGACTGTTTGTAATTTAAGTTACAGTTGGAATGGGCAGGGCCTCTATAAGCGTCCAGTCAGATGCCAATGATCTCGAACACGTACGTCTTCTTACGCCAATGGTTTTTTACATATGTGACATTGAGTGGCGACTCGAAAACTAGCCCACTTACTCGGTGTTAAATATACCATTGGCACTTTGTCGCTGGAAATTTCTTTTATCCGCAGTGCTAGATTTTTTAGTTCCTCGACAAACCACCATACACAATCAGCACTGCGACGCGAGTGATATGAAGATAATGAATCGTCATCCGAACAACGCACGTAATATCCGATACTAAACACTTCATGGTGTTGATACATATCTTTTGCTTGGGTGTTCTCATCGGTCTTGGCCAGCACATACTCCAAATCAGCATACACGATAAAATGATGTCGCTCTTTCCGGATAAAGTTGCTGAACTGGAGCCACTTATTGGTTTCGCTTGGTAGTCAAATTGTTTCTGGACGATAAACAGTCGTTTATCGTCCCACAATCGACCTCGTGCGATTGCAATTTTTCCTCGGAACCGAAGTAGTGCAAACACCTGCAAAAAAAAGATTGTTTTGTTTAATTCGTCTAGCATATATATATATATATATATATTATGATAACTACATACCGATCATAGATATATTTGTTATGTCCCTTTTTGCTCAGTTGCTTCGTCACAAGTCTCGACAGATTCTTGATCCATACGAAGTGCCCCACATTGTTATCCTCAGTATCTTGCATGTACAGCAAATTGATGTGCTTATCCTTCTTGTGCTGAGTGACTCGTATTGGAACAATGTTTGTTTTTGGTGGTTGTGGTATATACGTTGATCGATACATTGTTATTAAATTCAAATTTTTCAATTTGATGTTTCGTCGCCGACAATTCGATATCCTGGAGATTTAGTATAGTCGAATAATGCGGATAAGAAGATGGAGTCTCGTTCTGTCTCGTTCGGCTGGGTATAGAGCAGCGACAACTGCCCACGCGAAACATGCGTTATCGTTGGACTTGATGTTAATCACAGCCCTCTTCAACATTATTTCCCGCGGTAATGATATGGAGCACCCAGCATTCATTGGATTATACTTATTCACATTTATCGTGAGGTTAAGTATTTTCTACAGAGCCCAGCCACTATCATGTTCTTGAAACTCGTGGAGTGAGGTTAAAGTGGGCTCAATAATACGCTGTTCATACCACTCATTCAAATCGCTTGTGTTAAAGAGTTCGCAGTTTCGCGTGTTGACACGTTTATTAGCATGTTTGTCTCCACCCGCGAATTCACCATTGAACACTGCATTAATTTTGATACTCTTGTGCTTGCAGATAATATTTTGTATATGTTGAAGCACTAGGTCCCGAGCATCATTAGGAAACTGTTTCGCCTTGATGTGACTGCGTCTGATTACAGAACCAGTCAATATTCGACTCTTGAATGATGTGCCAATCTCACGCCAGATTAATCCATGATCACCATATCCTGCGCCCGTGTGTATAAAACGGCTGCACATAGAATTCTTTAATCATTCCAGACGCGCTATTTGGGCTATCAGTGATTGATGATGTCCAATTACCAATCGCGGGCGTTTAGTTCGGCTTTGCGTTTCTAGTAATTCGATGAACTCGACGCACCGTTGCTCCCACGCAGTAAAGTCTTCGAACGAAATTAAAAGCGTTCGATGACTTCCACGATGTTAACTGACTGGCTGTTTCGTTCAAAGTGCAGCCAGTTTGGAGCGCAGCAGATAATAAAAAAATAATACAAAAATGGCTCCCCATTCGGAAGAAAAAATTCGGCTATCCCCTATATCTCGGGGGGAAAAACCGGACTATTTTCCCGACATCGTGTTGGCATAGATTTCCCGAGGAAGAAACGACATAGAAAACAAGTCGGGATGCATCGGGTTGAAAGATGTATTTTATGGGTCCTGCAGCTATGCTCAAGTGGTCTATCGGCATCAACGGCCTTTGGCGATGGATCCCTAAAGTTGATAGTTTTTTCCCACGAAAATACGTCTTTTCATTTATGTTTTGGAGGCAAGTTGCGCATACATGGCAATTCGAAAATGTGTGGAGATCATAAAAGTCAATGCTTGATGAGTCTGACTAGATTTTTTTCCAGAGTGCAGTTGTGCTCCGGTGGCCCATCCGTGGTCGAAAATCCTTTGACGATAGATCTCTAAAGTTTATAGTTTTTCCGAGAAATCCCGACTTGTCAGGACCTGTCTCGGGTGTTGGCGAGAGTCGTGACAGGAGTGGACACGCATACAAACATTTTAAAGATTTCGGAAACGAAACCAAGCGCATCACACCTGCATCTCATAAATAAACGGTTTTGAAAAGCCGTCCCCTTCATGTACCGCTTCAAATTAACGAAATTTTCCTACCCATATATGGCCATTACATGCACACATCCTGTGTGTGAGTTTTATTTTCACGCGGACTAAATAGTGTAGAAAGAACACTGCATCGAAGCTAATCTTTTTTACGTCTATAATAAATTAAGAGATTTATGGGTTTCAACGTTCACTCACCACTACCTGACGCCCGCTCCCACAAAACACTCGTCGACAGCGACTTCCCCCTCCCGACAGTCACTCTTCGGACCACATGGCTACCCCCTCCACAGAGACCCCTGGCATGACGTCACGTCTCCGCGCTGGACCCCCCCCCCACCCCGCCACCAGGCACTTGGCTTCCCCGCGCTGGACCCCGCCGCCCCGCTCCCCCCTGAGATCCCTGCGTTAGAATCGGCCTAGCTCTACTACTGATGAATGAAATAGTTTAAGAACTTTCAGTGTATCATTCGTTCATCTTCGGTAAAAAATCGTTCAACCGTCTTTCTTTTTATCCGATCCTTCAAAGTCGTTTGGGGCTCCCTTTTCTTAATTTCTGGGGAAATTCGTCGAAAAGTTCACCCAGGCTTACCAGGTCCTATAACTGTAGTTACAATTTGTCGATAGCGTAAAGTAGCGTTCGTCAATATCCAGACCATTAATGAAAATCGATCACCCATCAGGGCAGCTAGGGGTTTCCGCGGAACAGTGCAGAACTCTTGCAGTACCCGTACGCACACCACCACACATACTCCATCCGATGCACACACACACACACACACGCACACACGCACGCACACGCACGTACGCACGCACGCACACGCACGCACGCACGCACACGCACGCACACGCACGAACGCATACGCACGCACACGCACGCACGCACGCACACGCACACGCACACACACACACACACACGCACCCACACACACGCACCCACACGCACGCACGCACGCACGCACGCACACAAACACACACACACACACACACACACACACACACACACACACACACACACACACACACACACGGACGGACGGACGGACGGACGGACGGAGGGACGGACAAACAGACAGACAGCATCCGTTTGCTTGTATTGGAACGATGTATAGGTATGAAGAGTAAAGAGAGATGAAGAACGTGTGGTAAGAGACCATCATAGGGGAAAGTACCACCCCACGTAAACACCCGACGCGCCGCTCGTCGTTGAGCAAATGGTACTAGCATTCGGCATTTTGCGCATGCATAAAACAGTCCCAAAATAACAAATTATACTACTAACGTACCTATACCTATGCGCTTCGCTGTAAACAGTGCTAATGCGAAGTTTTTATAATACTACTGAGGTTCACATAGCGAAACATCCCCCCTGGTTTTCTCGTTTATTTCTGCTCTCTCTTTCGTTGGCATACAGGATTGATCGACTGCCGGAACGATTTAACACATTCTTCCATAGCTCTTCACGTGAGGTCAAAAACGTCAAGTCGGCTATCCCATTTTTTCCATTTCAGCAAAAAATGTTAATGATTTTTCAAATAGCCCTGATATATATATATTAGATTGCTTCAAAATGTTCGATGATCCTGGCTTTACAAGATACTGAAAAGTCAGAAAACTTCGCTTTGTTGACATTGGACGTACCTGATTGAGAAAAGAACTGTTGAAATTGATGGATACCACCATCTAGTGGAAGAATAAATATCAGTGAATTATGGACACCGGTCAAATAAAAGATCATATTATTATTCATTTCCTCGCGTTTTTTTCGCCAATACTAGATAAACACATCGACAACAGTACAACGAAACCTATGTTTCGTGCCGCGGGTGTGCCTGCAGGCGTATCGTTACTACTTATTTAGCTTTCACTATTCACTAGCTCGCGAGCCTACTTTAACGAAGGTACTCGGTATACTTTAGCGCTGATATTTCACGAACGTTATCTTTATTCAATTCCGACAATTCAGATAAAAGAATTGATAGGAATAACACTGAAGAAGTAGGTGATTCGAGTTTTTGCAGTTGCGCTTAAATTTCATGTAAACGTTACCGTACCATGGTAGATAACGAACAGGTTGTGAGCGATCACAATCAGCGAAAGTGGGCAGGGTGGTAGGAAAGAGACGATAGTAGCCGCTTTCAGCGTGAATTCTGCCTGCGGCTATGTGAACTGAAGACCAGTTCGCGTTTATCGATCGATCAATCGATCGATCGATGCGAGAGAGAGAGAGAGAGAGAGAGAGAGAGAGAGAGAGAGAGGGCGGGGCGGGGGGCGTCCCGGTACACGAGGAACTTGGTGAGCGACGCTCGTAAAACCACTACAGTGCGAGAAAAGTCAATTAGACCTCGGCTCCGACAGGCCCACGTCGCTATGATTCAGGAAACCTATGAATCTGAAGTAACTTCTCACACGTCCACACGCACATATCAAAATACATAGATAGGAGCCTACGTAGAGAGTAGCTGAGGGAAAAAGGCGAATGGAGGAGTTAGAGGAGAATAAGGTGAAAGAGGCTTCTGAGACTAGCTCGAAGCACTGGGCTTTCGCATGTCCTTTTGCATACAGATTATATGAGCCATAGTTATATTGTTCATGCACAAGGAAATGCAGCTTGTCACTATCTACAAACGGTGTTCCCAAAGCTAAATTAGATGGAACAGAGGAGTTCTAACTCACGAAGAGCTCGTAAATGGGAAAATGATAACGAGATGCGTGGACAAAGATAATCCCGTGTTTAAATTTTAAAGAGGCCCGATTCAGCACGCTATCAGATCACCTAACTGTCTTTGTAGGCCATGTATACGGCAGCCTGATAGCGTCCTGCTAGGAAGTGTTACGTTGTGTTACACATAGGCCTTATTTGGTTACCTCATCGGGCCATTATGAGGTTGCCATGGACCGGTGGTTCATAATGTTGCCTGATCAGGTCATAATAATATTGCCTTAACCGTTTGAAGCGTACATTTTTTCGTTACGTGCACGTTTTTTTGCACTTTCGTTATTGATGGCACCCGCTACGTGAAAAATAAAAATGTAATAGGTGTGTTTGAGTAGTTATTAAAGTCCTAGAAACCTTGAAACGCATATTCAACCGCCAGATTTAATTAAAAAACACTTCTAAATCGTCAAAACCTAGATTGAATTAGGTCTAACACTGGTGTTACACCTAATTCCTTTGCTATGCCGTAAAGGGTTCATTCCCCAGTACGCATATACATGCTCGTACACATACATGCTCTACAATGTATTACAAAGGCAAGGGTGTATTTGTCAACACATTTGTTTAACATCAAACAAAGTTCTAATCAGATCAATTGAAAGTACCCATGTGCGAGTAACCAACGTTCCGAGTGCAGCCGACGCTTGGCTGTATTGTGGCAGCTCGTCGGCTGCCAACGATCGACGGTCTATGACAGCCCAGTGTTGGCAAAACGTGCGAGCGATGATTGGCTATTAAGCGGCGACGAATCGGAAGCCAACGATCGGAACGCGACTACGACCCAGAGTTGTCGAAAATCTCGTTCGATCATTGCGTCGACGTTAGGCTCGGTAGTTCGCGCAACGCTGGCTACCACGTTTCATCCGACTCTGGTTAATCGTCGCCGAGATGTAGTTGGCCACTGCTTGCAGGCCCAGAGTGCAGCCAATGCTTGGCGGTAAGGCGGCGACGCATCGGCAGCTAATGGTCGGTACGCGACTATGGCCCAGAGTTGTCGCAACTCTCGTTCGATCATCGCGTCGATGTTAGGCCCGGTAGTTCGCGCAACGCTGGCTACCATGTTTCATCCGACTCTGGTTAATCGCCGCCTGAGTGTAGTTGGCTAACGCTTGCAGGCCCAGAGTACAGCCAACGCTTGGCGGTAAGGCGGCGACGAATCGGCAGCCAACGATCGAAACGTGACTACCCGTGTAGAAATTTGAGTCGGGAAAAAGTACTGCTCCTGATCTGCCTTTCCGAGATCATATCAGGCTCTGGTCGGGCCTTCCACCCTGGAATAGGTTCTGCAATGTAACGGGTCTAAGGTTAGGTCCCGATCCGCTGTTCCCTTTCTTAGGAACTGATCAGGAAGAGGCCGGGGAACAAGCGGAAAATGACGAGGAAAGTAGTAGAGAGTAGATCGGGAACTGATCAGGAACGGGCCGGAGAACAAGAAGTAAATGACCAAGATATATCGGTAAAACCGACCTCAATATTACTTTCGTTAATGTATAGAGGACAAGAAAAATGAAAAAAAATTAACTTCGGCGTCGCACTATAGATATTAATAATTCATCGTGATAATGTTATTGGATTTATTGTAATTATATTCTCCATCATATCAGCATATAATTTTCGTTGACTATCATAATTTATTCTTTATGATAGCATTGTCAGGCGTCGATTATTCTTAAAGCAAATCATGTGACGATAAAACGGAGTATACAATTACAATAAATGTAATCAATTTATTACATGCAATTATTAATGTCTAATTAATGTCAATGTTTTCTCCAGGAAAAGGTTTCGTGATATTCCTAGTCTGTTCCACAAAAGGGCCCGGTCCGGTAAATCGGATGAGGCAAGCCAGGCCTGGACCAGACGTCAAGTCGGGAATGCCCGGTCACATTTCTGCACGGGTATGGCCCAGAGTTGTCGAAACACTCGTCCGATCATCGCGGCGACGTTAGACACTGCAGTTCACCCGACGTTGGCGACCATGATTCAAACAACAATAGCTAATTGTCGCCCGCGTGTAGTTGGCTATCGCTTGTAGCACCAGAGTTCGGCCGATTCTTGACCGTAAAACAGGAGTTTTCCGTTTGAGCTTCGCCTCAACAGCACAATGTAGCGCGCAACATTGGTAGCATCGATATTTTACAGTAAAGTTAAGTTTCGATGTTCGTAGCATTTCGGTGAGAAAACAATTTAGATAATTGCTGGGATTATTTAAAATTCGATAAGAGCAATAATACTCAATATTCAAATTGAGCAAACGAGTAAACACTTCGGTATAACGTTCCGGCTCTGATCTTGACAAAACGTGTATTTTTTTGAATTCTTAAAAAAATATATCCCGTCGTCCTTTTTCATTAAAAGCTAGACAACAAAGAAAAAATTTGGAAAAAAGGAAATAATAATCAATGAATATGAAAAATGCTCTTTAAATCATATGTGAATCTATTGAAGTGTGCTTCTATGCTTGAAAATTACATCGTTTTGCGTCGCGCCAATTAAAATTTTCGCAAATGCAAGTCACTGACAGAAAAATTCTATTGATATTAATCAACCGCGTCGATTTGATTTTTGCTCATTTGAATTAACAAGATTTTTCGTGGAACCAAATATTTCCTATTGCATTTCCTTATTGGAATGATTTATTTTCAATATATTTATTTATTTAAATCAAAATATATTTAATATCGTCCAATAACTAAATATTTTATTTAATCCTAATAAATCTGTGATTCGGTTTCATCCGTTCATAAAAAATTTAGTTGAATCCACAAAATGGATCTATTTTATTTGTTTTTAATTTTAGTTAAATATAATTTAACGCATGTATGTGTGTGCGTGCGTGTGCATATGTGTGTGTGTGTGTGTGTGTGTGTGTGTGTGTGTGTGTGTGTGTGTGTGTGTGTGTGTGTGTGTGTGTGTGTGCGTGTGTGTGTGTGTGTGTGTGTGCGTGCGTGCGTGCGTGCGTGCGTGTGTGTGTGTGTGCGTGTGTGTGTGTGTGTGTGTGTAATTCCTCTCTCTCCATCCTCTCTACCCACACACCATTTTAACAGGCCATCAGCTCAATCAAATAGAAAAATGGTTGACTCCGCAAAAATTATATTTAACTAAAATTAAAAACAAATAAAATAGATCCATTTTGTGGATTCAACTAAATGTTTTATGAACAGATGAAACCGAATCACAGATTTATTAGGATTAAATAAAATATTTAGTTATTGGACGATATTAAATATATTTTGATTTGAATAAATAAATATGTTGAAAATAAATCATTCCAATAATGGAATGCAATAGGAAATATTTGGTTCCACGGAAAATCTAGTTAATTCAAATGAGCAGAAATCAAATGGACGCGGTTGATTAATATCAATAGAATTTTTCTGTCAGTGACTTGAATGTGCGAAAATTTTAATTGGCGCGACGTAAAACGATGTAATTTTCAAGCATTACCAGGTGTGTAAGTATGAAACCGGAATTTTTGTACAGAAAAAACACGTTTATTGTAATGATATGATACAAAGTATCATATCATTACCGTAGGTACATCCGCCAGTTGTTGTTGTGTTTGAGCGTCGTCTTCGTCCAACAAGGCTTGCAGGTCAGCGTCTTCAAACTTTTTCGGTGGTCTTCCACGTTCTTCGTTCCTCACGTCAAAATCGCCACTTTTGAACCGTTTGAACCACTCGAAACACTGTGTTTTACCGAGAGCATGCTTACCAAACGCCTCCACAAGCATTCGATGCGATTCGGCTGCGGTTTTCTTCAGATGAAAACAGAAAAGTAGTGCTGTCGGCAAATCGTAATTTGTTGGCACAAAACTCGACATGTTTATCTCTAATAAACTAATGCTACTGAATGAAACTCGTGTTATTGTGAGTTGGAAATCTTTGTCGGATATCAATACAATAACAAGACACCGCTGACGTGATGTGTCGGTAACTGCATCGACATCTAGCGCCACCTATGGGTAAATTCCGGTTTCATACTTACACACCTGGTAGAAGCACACTTCAATGGATTCACATATGATTTAAAGAGCATTGATTCACATATGATTTAACGAGCATTGATTCACATATAATTTAAAGAGAATTGACCAGAATTTTTTCAGATTTTTTTTACATTTTTTATCAGAATTTCTGTCCAAGATTTTTTTTTTCATCATTTTTAGTCAAATTGCCGACAATTCAAGTAGCCAAGTGGCCAACCCAACTCAAGTATCTCATAGGACTTGGGCTACAATGTCAAGATAGAAAACATTCTTAATTAGTCATTTTTAATCCATTCGAATTTTTTCAGAATTTTTTAGTAAATTTCTTGTTTGTTTAAACTTGGAAAAATAACAATCGTTTCTATGAAAGAAATTAATCGCTAAAAAATTCAGAAAAAAATTCGAATGGATTAAAAATGTTTCATTAAGAATGTTTTCTCTCTTGACATTGTAGCCCAAGCCCTATGATACTTGACTTGGGTTGGCCACTTGGCCACTTAAGTTGTCGGCAATTTGACTAAAAATGATGAAAAAAAAAAATCTTGGAAAAAAATTCTGAAAAAAATCTGGTCAATTCTACATAATGTCATGTAATTTTTTTCCTCTTTAACGACTTGGTGGGCTATTGATTCAATTTTTTTCAATAAAAAAATTTTTTTTTGCGAAAAAGTGCATTGTAGGCCAAACGAAACGCGCGCCCACTTTTTATAACCGCTCATAGTGTTTGATATGTGCCACAGGATTTTCGTAATTTTTTTCAGATTTTAAAATTTGGGCGTTAACTTTTTGTTTATAAAAAATATTGTGAAGTCAAATCGTTCCAAAAAAATCTGAAAAAATTCTCGAGTGCCTTTCAGAGATAGTACAATAACATGCAAAATCGCGGGTCAAATCGGAGAGGGGATGGGTCAGACCCAGGTCGAATCGGCATGGAATGCCCCATATATATATATATATATATATATATATATATATATATATATGTATATATATATATATATATATATATATATATATATATATATATATATATATATATATATATATATATATATATATATATATATATATATTGAAACGTTTCGTGATTTTTCGTGAAACTTTTTATTTGTTTTTCCCCGATCGTTCGAGCGACCGTGGCAAAACAATTTTGAGACGGCGAGTGTTTGGCCGAATGTTGGAAATATTGGGTCTCCCGTAGCCTCCTGAAGGGTGATGTACGTGATGGAAGCCGGAAATAATGATAGGATTATGAAGGTATTTTTGGAGATGCCTCAGTGATTTTGAGAGTCTCAGGGACACCTGTCAGAATCCTTCATCATCGGCATTTGATGTTTAGGATTTTTATTGACGTGGATGGTAAAAACATGAACGTTAGTCTTGTTAATTGGATGATTTGAAATTTGTTAATAGTGTATCGACGATTACCGGGATGTGGAGTGGGTCGCGAGAAGCGCGACCTTACTAGGAGCGACTACGAAGGAAACGATATGGTGCGGTCGCACTCGATGGATAGAGGCGCTGACTCAATCACACACTCTTTCTCTCTCGCTCGCTCGCGCTCGCACAAGCCGCGAGCGTCGTCGTACACGCGTTCTACCGGGTGGGGCTCGCTTCTGGAACAGAACGCGATGACCCTTGATTTGACGGATATCGTGATTTGTATGGCGTTACAATCAGTTGGCACGAGTTGCAAAGTGCAACGAAGCTCGCGGTTGCCAACCCGCGAAGCTCACGCGCTAGTTGTCTAGCGTAAAATAATGTGCTTGCTCGAGGCGGATTTAATCCCCCCGAGTGCACATAGCGGGGCCGTCCGGAAGGGACGGCTGACCTCCTTGGTGCCAAACAAGGAGGACGAAAAACCGGAGAAGCCGGTTGAGAATGGGCCTCGGTGTACAGCAAGGTGCGTCCGGCACCTTCCGGGCTGTACACTTCGAGTAGATAGCGTGGGTTGAGTGGAAATAATGATCCAATTGTCGTAGGGACAATGGATCGATGTTGAATACGCGTTCCCTATCTCGCAATCACCACGAAGACTCTATTCTCAAGGTTGATAACCAGCGCAATGATGGGACCTTCCAAGAGAATAGAGTATCTAACCCGAAGCTGAGGTCGTTCTAGGATGAGGGCCAGGGCAACGGCAGCAAGGCCTCCATCCTGTGATCCGCGATGACGGATGACGGTGACTCCACGTTGTATGATGAGAATTTGCGAAGAGTGCCGCTCCGGCTCGTGCTCGCCCTTAAATAGCCTGAGGCCCGTCAGGAGAAATTCCATTTCTCCCGTGATTCTGGAGACCTAGGTGGGAAATCACGCCGCCGAGGAATCCTCCGTTGGTGGGATCGACTGCGTTGGTTATTTTGAGGACGGCAGCATGTGGTACTCCTCTCGAGGGATAAAATATGCTAGCGAGTTGCTCTCTAAGATATTAGGCGAGCATGTAGTACGAAGAGGCGTCACGATGAATTGGTCACGTTCTTAATGTGATAGGAGTGGTCGAGCACGGGAAGCGAGAAATCTGACTAAAGGCGGCGATTTCCGCGAGTCCGCGGTAGTCTTGCTCCTCGCGGTGGGCGGAGCTCCTTGCGAGGTGTCGCGGGCTCGCCCCAATCTCTTAACTCAGGAGACCCTCCCGGCCGGTGGCATGGCCGGTTGCTCTGAACGCTGGCCAGAATACGCAGGTGTCTCGTGAACGGTTAGACGCTATCGTATTCGGTGTGACGGTGGCTTACCCATATAGCCGAAACGTTACATGGCCCCTCCAAGGTCGGAGTTCCTTTCTGTGAGGGGAGACGACCTTAATCCCTTTTCCTTGTGGCGGGACGTCGCCGTGCACTCTTGCGGGTGCCTGTCTCCTGTTAGAGTTGTTTTGTCCATGATGTATCGTTGTCTTAGATGGCCAGTGTCCAATGGGTCAGGTCTTATGCCATCCCGTGACAGGATGTGCCCTTGGTGCCGTCTCTGTTGTAAGGACAGGGACGGGAGGAGTGATGCCGTCTCTGTTGTAAGGACAGGGACGGGTAGAGTGGTCCCGTCTCTGTTGTAAGGACAGGGACAGGAAGGTTGATGCCGTCTCTGTTGTGAGCACAGGGACGGGTAGAGTGGTCCCGTCTCTGTTGTAAGGACAGGGACGAGACGAGTGATGCCGTCTCTGCTGCAAGGGCAGGGATGGGTAGAGTGGTCCCGTCACTGTTGTAAGGACAGGGACAGGAAGGTTGATGCCGTCTCTGTTGTGAGCACAGGGACGGGTAGAGTGGTCCCGTCTCTGTTGTAAGGACAGGGACGAGACGAGTGATGCCGTCTCTGCTGCAAGGGCAGGGATGGGTAGAGTGGTCCCGTCTCTGTTGTAAGGACAGGGACAGGAAGGTTGATGCCGTCTCTGTTGTGAACACAGGGACGGGTTTTATCCCGTCTCGGGCGGGCCTCTGGGGTCCCTGAATCGTCGTGGCTGGTTGTTGTTCCCAGGAAGGGATTCTTGTCGTGGTGGTTCCCTTGAGAACCCCTCGAAGGTTGGTCTAGGCGGACGGCATGGCCCGTCGCGCTCCTTGTTGCCCGGTCCCTCTTCGTCTAGGGAGGACAATAGGTCCAGGAGGCTCGAGATGGTCTCGATGCATTTTGCTCGGACGATCATTCGGACCTCCTCCGGGAAGTGCCTACGTATTTTGCTAATTATCTCTTTGTCGGAGAGGGGTGGCCGAATATCTTTGGCCAGGCCAATCAACGAGAGAGCGTACCCAAAACGGGACTCCTTTTTTTAGGGAATCGAACCATCCGTGTTCGATCTTGTTCTTGGCTCGATATTGCCGATCCTCGCTCCAGAATCGCTCGAGGAACGTTAGTTCGAGCGATTCCCAGGAGTGGACGTCATTTCTCACTATTTTCCACCATTGGAGGGCTAGATCTGAGAGGCATTGAGAGATGATGATTTTAAAATGGTAGCGGGTACCAAATACGCGATGGTACTCTCTCAGGTCAGTCAGGAATTGCCACGGGAGTTCGTGATCATGCCCTCCAAAGGTGGGGGCACTGAGTTTCATTACTCCCGCGCTGGCGCATGCAGGGATGTCTTCCCGCGATGCTGGAAGAGTAGAAGGTGAGTTGATGGCGGGATTTTCCCTGATGGGATTCCCGTGACGCAGATGGATTTCTTCCGCGTACCTTTCAGGTAAACCCAGGTTCCCGAGATTGAGGAGTCGTTCCTCCGGGATAGGATGTGCTTCCCCTTGAGGGGCGCGTGGTTCCCGTGATGTAGGTACGCAGTGGCGCGTGGAGGAGAGGGGATCGTTTCCCCAATGCTCGATGGTAGAGTTCCCGTCGGGTGGTCGCTGAAGCAAGCTCCGGACTTGGGTGTGGATTGCGTCCTCTAGGGACTCGAGCCTTTTAGCAAAGGTTTCATTAATTGATAGGAGAGTGGCCGTCAGCGCCTTTGCGTCGTCATCGACTCGGCGTTGGATGTTTGCCATCATCTCCTTGATAGTGGATAAGGACAGTTGGGATTCTTCCGGTGTGAGACGAGCGTTATCGTCATAAATGTTCGGTTCGGAAGTACTGGGGTTCCACGCGGGCAGCCCCCTCATACCTATCCCAGTACCGTCGTCCCTGCGACGCGCCCCTCTCTCACCTCCCCGCGGCTCGCTCCTCACATTTGTGAGGGCGTCGGGTTCGGTGGGTGGGCCGGTCGCGGGGGCCGAGTCTGTAGCGGCACGGGGCGGCAGGTTTAGAGCCCGCCCCTCCTGGGGAGGATTCCCCTTCCGGGCCTCGCTCATTTCGGAACGCGAAGCCTCGGTGCGCGAAGAGGGGAAGTACCTCTCGATCACCGAGCAATGCGTCCGAGTTATTTAATCCGAAGCCACGATATTTCTCGCTCGTCGGAAGAAGGTGTTTATGTAATGCCGTCTCTCTCACGGCCGCGCGGTTGTCGCGAGACTCGAGGCCTGTGTATAATTTTTTTTCTTTTCCGCGGCGTCGAGTCGTTCGCGATGCCTGCTAATCCCTTGGCACGCGAGCGACAAGAAAAAAAAGTTTTCTTTTTTTTTTCTGCTCTCACACGTTGGTCGGGATCAGCGTGGCCTTTCCAATGTTTGCGTATTGTACTCGACCCGCGTAATACCTTTGTTCTCTCGGCGAGAGCGAGACGGACGAAATATATGAGATTCCTTACGCGAGCTTATTTCGTCTGCCGAGAGAGAGAGAGATAGAGAGAGAGAGAACGGGCAATCGCGAGTGCGTGAGTACTCGTTCCTCTCTGCTTCTTACCGCGTAGCCTTGACCCGATTTCCGTTTGTGATTTTGCTCGAGAGTTTTCTCGGCTTCCTGAGAGAGAACAAGCCCGCGCTCTGTGCGAGTGCTCGTTTCTTGTTGTATTTATTTTATCGGATTATAAATGACCTGAAATAGGTTTTTTTTTCTCAGCTCTTCGCTGGCTATCCGATCTAGTGGTGATTGCACGCCTAACTATCTTATTTTATAAATTCGTTCGCGCGTTTCTTAATACGTCTGTTCATGCGTACATTTTCAGGATATTTAATATGGCTTTCGAGCCCCACGTTGGGCGCCAATGAAACGTTTCGTGATTTTTCGTGAAACTTTTTATTTGTTTTTCCCCGATCGTTCGAACGATCGGGGAAAAACAAATAAAAAGTTTCACGAAAAATCACGAAACGTTTCATTGGCGCCCAACGTGGGGCCCGAAAGCCTTAGGAAATATCCTGACAATGTACAAAATAAAATCTTGATAATGTACGAAATGAAACTATCGTGGAAATCACGAACAATCAGTTGGCACGAGTTGCAAAGTGCAACGAAGCTCGCGGTTGCCAACCCGCGAAGCTCACGCGCTAGTTGTCTAGCGTAAAATAATGTGCTTGCTCGAGGCGGATTTAATCCCCCCGAGTGCACATAGCGGGGCCGTCCGGAAGGGACGGCTGACCTCCTTGGTGCCAAACAAGGAGGACGAAAAACCGGAGAAGCCGGTTGAGAATGGGCCTCGGTGTACAGCAAGGTGCGTCCGGCACCTTCCGGGCTGTACACTTCGAGTAGATAGCGTGGGTTGAGTGGAAATAATGATCCAATTGTCGTAGGGACAATGGATCGATGTTGAATACGCGTTCCCTATCTCGCAATCACCACGAAGACTCTATTCTCAAGGTTGATAACCAGCGCAATGATGGGACCTTCCAAGAGAATAGAGTATCTAACCCGAAGCTGAGGTCGTTCTAGGATGAGGGCCAGGGCAACGGCAGCAAGGCCTCCATCCTGTGATCCGCGATGACGGATGACGGTGACTCCACGTTGTATGATGAGAATTTGCGAAGAGTGCCGCTCCGGCTCGTGCTCGCCCTTAAATAGCCTGAGGCCCGTCAGGAGAAATTCCATTTCTCCCGTGATTCTGGAGACCTAGGTGGGAAATCACGCCGCCGAGGAATCCTCCGTTGGTGGGATCGACTGCGTTGGTTATTTTGAGGACGGCAGCATGTGGTACTCCTCTCGAGGGATAAAATATGCTAGCGAGTTGCTCTCTAAGATATTAGGCGAGCATGTAGTACGAAGAGGCGTCACGATGAATTGGTCACGTTCTTAATGTGATAGGAGTGGTCGAGCACGGGAAGCGAGAAATCTGACTAAAGGCGGCGATTTCCGCGAGTCCGCGGTAGTCTTGCTCCTCGCGGTGGGCGGAGCTCCTTGCGAGGTGTCGCGGGCTCGCCCCAATCTCTTAACTCAGGAGACCCTCCCGGCCGGTGGCATGGCCGGTTGCTCTGAACGCTGGCCAGAATACGCAGGTGTCTCGTGAACGGTTAGACGCTATCGTATTCGGTGTGACGGTGGCTTACCCATATAGCCGAAACGTTACAATATATATATATATATATATGTATGTATATTGTAACGGGTCGGAATTCGCCACCATTAATTTTATTTATTCGGGACTCGATCAGGGAAGAAATTAGTTTAAACTCTTTGTTTTGGAGATATTTGGTAAGAAAATTACATTTATTCTGATATAATGTCTTTTAACTGATATAATGTTAAAAGTATGCTATGTACAAGTGTGGTATGTTGTTTGTGTTTCTAAAGTGCATTTTGTGTGTCTTAATGTACCGCGTCTCCGTCGGTACAATACTCGAGTTATGGACTCGCTCGGAATGTGCTTGAATCCGATCGCTTTACCGTCGGTTGGTAATTTTCTTCCCCCTCTCCTATGTGTATTGTCGCTCACGGCGTGGCGAGTTACGGCGCGCACTCGCCGACGGCGCTCGGAGTTCGCGACGCGTTTCCCCCTCTTACGCTACCGCTGGCGGTGGCACGCGGTACCGAGCGCCCTCTCGATTTTCGCGCTACGGCGCGCTTTCTCCTAATTACTCTGCGTGAGCGTAATCGATTATCGCGCGTTGATAATCGATTATTCTAACTATGGATCACGACGCCAGAGGTCGCCACGCACCTTGCAATGGTCAATGCTCGAATTTGTTATCCACTCTTGACCTTCAGGGTCTCCTGATACACATCCTTTGATATCCTTGTCGCTATGATTGGGTGTTACAGGTGTGTGTGTGTGTGTTGTTCGCAAGTTTCCTACCTCCTCTCTCTTTATATTCTCCTAATACTAATTTTATATCTATCTTCTCGTAATTTATTCCTTCTCCTTTTATACTTAATGTTTTTTAGTGATCTCTTTTTTATTCTATCCCGGTTTTTGTTTCCGTATTTATTGACTTAAAAAAAATGTATGTTATAATTTTTCCTTTTTAGGTTTCTTAAGGTTCCCTCTCTCAGCTTTCCGCCCTAAAAAAGGTACTTTGCTGAGCGGTACTTTTTTATCCGCCTGAAAAGTCAGACTTTCTCAAGACGACTTCTTCCCTTCTTTCGTTTTTCAATGTTTTCCCCCTCTCTGCTTTCCCCCCTAAAAAGAGGCACTTTGCTGAGCGGTACTTATCGCTCCACGAAGGGAAGAGAAGAAGTGCTATTCCTCCGACTTTCCTCCTCTTTTATACCCACATTTTATTGTTTATTGTTCCCCTTCCCTTAACAATTACCCATCATTCCCTTTATTGTTAACCTTTTTTCATGTTTTAAATAAATTTATGCTTCCTTTGTATTTTTGTTACTTTCTCTGTTTTCTTTCCAACGACTTTTCCCCTTCCCTTACTTTTTACCTGTCGTTACCTTTCTCTATTGTTTTTGTTTATTTTCTGTTTTTTCTTCTCTCACTCGTCTTTCCTTCCGCTTATTGTTTTGTGACCTTCAGTTTTTGTGTTTATTTGTGTTTTTCAGAGGTCGTACCTAGCCACTTGTTATGATTTATTATTCCCCCTCCCCTACTCTCATAATGGGCCGGTTTGTTTGAATTTGTGGTGGGGGTATGGTGCCTGAGACGGACCTGTACATCTCAATATATATATATATATATATATATGTTATGTTTGAAAAATATATAGCGCGTTATTGGATAAAACTCTCTTATTATCACAATGATATTAGCTAATTGATATAGTTTATGTGATACAACAAATAATAATAGGAATTCATTTGGTCTCTTACGCCATATCTGCGACTTAGATGTTACAAACACTCGATAGCATAGGGGCAACGTGCGTAGCTATGAATAGGTAGGTTCCAGGTTCGATTCGCATATAGGTGAAATATTTTCTTCGATTAAAACCATCTCAAAAGGTTAGGAAATGATGAATTACGATCCAAAATCATTGTCGTAAAACTCTCAATTAAGTGTATCATTTTATTTCCAATTTATGAAATATTTTATGCCTATATTATTTGATTTGAAGATTTTTTTGTCAGTGTAGGGCCGACGCTGCAATCGACGTAGGGTCGATGGCGCAATCAACGTAGGGCCAATATTGATTATCTATTACGGCCCAACGCTTGGGTGCAACATTGGGCCGATGTTATCTTCCCGGCGTTTATTGAAGGCTGAACCTAAGTTGTTGAACAGAGTCTGGCCGCCGTTCTAACTCAGGCGATCATCATTACGCCAAGGTTGGTCCGACTCTAAAATCGTACATGGGTAGTTTATTTTACTTCAGAATAATCCTGCTATACGCCTGACCAAATTGTGCTTCTTGTTTTGGGTGCACACACACCTCGTAAATTAATTCGTGTTTGCCAGACATGACATTAGGGAAAAACAAAAATTTATTTAAAAAAAATAGAGTATTTATATAGAGAAAAACACCCGTATACATATATTTTTCAGTTATACATACCTTGTTCCCACGACAATGACCCATTTTGAATGGTGTTTTGGGGTTTAGAAATGCGACGAAAACTTCCACACGCATCCGAGCTGCATAACTTTTTTTTTTCGTCACGGTCCATAATATCTTTTATGATTAAATTTTCAAAAGTGCAAAAAACCTCAAAACTCTTATATAGCAGAGTTAAAATTTCTACATAGGATATAGTCATTATGTGCATGAATTGAACGCTGAAGCAGTTATAAAGCAAGGCTCAATAGGGTCAATAGGTCAAGCATCAGTGGGGCTATTTAGCGTTGCTTGACTTCGTGACTAAATACTTCCGGCCTGGTTACGGGGAAATTAGGATTTTCATAATAAGGGTTGCCTGTAACACACCGTGATCATGGCCTGATCCTGATCAAGCAAACCTTAAGAAGTTTGTATGCGGAATACTAACGTAATCAGTTGCACCACAATGAAAAGCCTTTTCGTAGTTTGCACGAGCTCTTACACACAATGTCGTATTAATAGATAAAAGCTAATGAAGTGTTTGCTGAAAGACATCGAATTGCTTCTTTCGTTATTGCTTAGTGAACTGTACTGAGGCTCGTCAGAGATTTCGTCATCTCAGCTTTTTTATCATTGAACGCAACCCGGCAATGTTATGCAAACGTTCTGTGGTGGAAATTGTGTCTGTGTGACGACTGCAGACTTGACAAAAGTAGAATTACATGAAAGCACGCATACACGTGTGCTTTTCGAGTTTCAAGAATAAAGATATGTAAAAAAATTAAATGATGAACAGCTGATCCCGGTAGCAGTCAGGTCACGTAGAAGTCAGAATACGCAGCGTCCTCAATTGAAAGGAAACTGCGAAAGGACTGTTGAACGAGTAGAAAACGCGGCAGAGTTGGATTACCGAACATCACAGAAGAGATGTGAGAGATACTGGGAAGTCTAGAATTTGTGGAAAGGTTAAATGAAAAAACTCCGAGACATTCTCGGGTCGGGTTTTATGACATCGATGTCGTGTCCTGTAGATTCTGGGACTGGCACTAGCAACACCGGCAGCACGAGCTTCGTTGCGCAACGAAACTTAAATCGTATTTTCCAATTTCTATAAGCGCTTTTCATAGTTTTTTGCCGTTGGCGAGTGAGAAGGAAAGCCCAAACTATAAGAAGTACCGTGGCCGGTGTGATGACAATGCCGCGGGGCTTGGCGGCTGGGTCGAGAATTTAACAAGTAGAAAAATACAGGAGGGAAAGGGAAATGGTGGCAAAATGTGGAGGAGCCCGCGGGAAAAGGATTGTCGCCTATGGGTGTGTGCGTTTCTGTATGGGTTTACGCGTGCATGTGTAGAGCCTGTAGTTGTAAAGTAAGAGTTGAGAAGGCTGAATAGGTATGAAGCCGGTGAACCCGCATCAGTGTAACAGCAGTCCGCCGTCCTCCTTTCCTCACTCTCTCCGCTATTCTCCTCGGATGAATCCGCCATCGAGGTTGAGACTTGGCAAAGTCTTTGCCAAGTTTCCCCACCTCTGTCTCTCTTTCGCTTTCTTGCTCAATCCGTTCTCCTCTCTCATTTATAAGATCGTTGATTCGTGCGAATCAGCGGATTCCAGTAAACTTCATACTTTGTTTAGCGAGCTGCGCTTTGTATGTAAAGGAGGGCGGAAGCGAGAAGCTGCGAGGCAAGTGCGGTATTGAAAGAGAATAAGGAAGTATAAGAAGGGGCAGGTGTTAAGTGGAAGAATATTCCGATTATTGAACCAATCAACTCGGTGCACTTTGAACGTGTCAGCTCCAGTTATCCCTAAACAGTGACGGACAAAGGAATAAAAGATTGATGCTTCTTTGACGAAATTAGAGCGGTGACGAGATGCAAACATTCGTTGTGAGACTAAGCAGCCTCAATTCAGGGGGGTGATGCCTTTAGACGAGGAAAAAATTTGCTGATTTTCATGATTTTTTTTAAGAGGCTAGATTTCTTTACTGTTTTTGACAATTAGGGTATATTTTACTACTACTTTTAGCTGTTACGTGATATTTTTCAATTTGATTAATGTTTAAGAATGGCGGAGGCATGGCACGGTCTTCGATACTGCATTTTCAAAACTGGCGTCATGTATAGCGAAAAAAACTAATCGATCGATTCTAATTAAATTTGGCATATGTATTTTTAACCTTGTTGTCTAAAATATGACTCTGAATGTTGTTGAAAATGAAAAAAAAACTATTATTTATTGCAAAATGTAGCCTTTTTTTTTTAAAAATTCAATATTTTTCTTCAAAGCGTACCATTTCATCGATTTTCAACATTTCTCACTTTATCTTGTTTCATATTCTGCGTATGAGTGTTAATGAAAGAAAAATCTTCGTTGGTTTTTTTTTTCAGATTAGTCCCACCGACGCTACGTGTCACGCCGCCTGACGACATCCATCGCAACCCGTTGAGAAGACAGTGCCATAGCTCCGCCATTTTTAAAAAATGATACAAAATACCATGTAATAGCCAAAAGTGGTAATAAAACATTCCCTAATTGTAATCCCTAAAAAGGTGAAGAAATCTTTTCTTCAAAAAAACAACTCATGAAAATTAGCATTTTTTCCTCGCCTAAAAGTATCTCCCTCCTAAACCCCCTAAACTCGATAGCGGTGCCTCACGAGGGAATTACCCGTAGCTTTACTAATTATGCGTAATTTCTTTACTAGCTGCACTAACAAATATTTAGTAAATAAAAAATCAGCAGTTTTGGATAATTGGCATTTTCACATCTGACGAATGTCCAATTCGCTTCAAGCTTGTCGCCTTCGTGTAAATCTGTTCTAAAGGCGACTTTTTTCCACCAATGTCAGCCCAACTATTTTGATTTTCGAATCACTGAAATGATCAGCGTAGTCCTGGTGCTAACTTTTTCGTAGTGATCGAGAAAAACCCAATGTTGACAAAGACGTATGATTCACGTCTGCTTTCGTTTGAAACGATTGATAGGTAGGTCAATGCGTTTGAGATATTGAAATAACTAAAGACAAATAATGAATTAATGCACATTGGAATGGGGGGGGGGGGGGGGTAGGAAACATTAGATGCTTTCTTGAATTAGTGAATGGAGTTCGGTATGTGGAAGTTTTCATCGCGGGAGGAAACCACATTGGCCGCTGGATATGTTGGTCGACTGGAAATGCTCGGTACATCGAGTTCTCGTCAGTATAAAACTCGCAATTCACGATTGTATAAGAATCCGTGATGGTGATGTGAGCCCATAGTATCTAGCAAAAGCAGCGATTGCTCCCCCCCTCTCTCTCCCCCTTTCTTCCTCACTGGCTGGTTATTGTCTTGGATCGATGTATGGCTTGCCGGACGAGCGATGGTCCGGCTGATTCTCACGAACACAGAATCGGAAGAATCAAACAGAAAAAAAGTATCTGTGCCAGTTGCTTAATTATGGTCTCTGCTTTATCAGTTAATATTTCACATTTCAACGACGTTCTTTTTTATTGCCGTTTTATCTCTTGATTCGTCAGGAATCGGGTGAGAACACAATTTCAGCGGTGTGCGGTCAACCGGAAACATGAGTCGCTGCTGCCGGCTCTCATTCCTCCATCACCATAGATATTCCCGAAAGGAAATGATAAATTTCAGGAAGCGGTGACGCCTGCCTACGGATCAAACTCGAAGCCTCGAGGCCTTAAATACGTGCATACGCTCAACTGATAGTTAATTGCTTAATGCTTGCTCATCTGCACATAACTGAAGTGCACATAACCTGCTTAGGTGCATATACTCGCTCATTAACTGCATAGGTTGTTCCATGCTACGCGAACTAGGCAAAAGTCGAACTAACGTAATACAAACTTTTAAAAAGTTACAAAAATACGCTAAGTTATAAAAAAATCCACTCGAAAACATTGTTATTCGCTTTACCTTATGGCTTACCTTACAAGTCATGTTTATGTGTTTAAATTCAGACAGTAGTTGTATTGTGCTTTTTCGATTAATCAACCGTACAAAAAAATTTTAAGATTTATATAACAGCCAAGTACAATTTACGTATTATGCAAGTGTACTAGAAATGTTGTACACAAAATTGCGCTTGGGCACAGTGCAACGGAAACTTTTCACCGGTCAACCAATTGAGGGTAACACAATGTTTAATGTAGTCATGTGGAGAGGTTGAAGAATAATTTTACTCCTCTAAAATACAATCGTGCACAATCAACTTTCCGGAATGAGCATATTACAGTCCGACCTCCGAATAAAAAACCCGGCAACGAGAAACTTTCCCCAGTTTCTCACTCGATCGCTTCCCCCACTCCGACTCGAACTCCGCGCTCGAGAATTTTGTGCGCGGAACCTCTGGTTAAGAAACCAGCCTGAGAGAGATTATTCGGCAAAAATAGAGTGAACGTGTAGTGTAAATTGATGTGTGCATGCGTGCGTGTGCGTGTGTGAATGTAACAAAAAATCTACAAGTTTATTAGAAATGTTTTTTATTCATTAAAAAGATACATTATATATGTATTGACTTAAGTCAATGCATTATATATGTATTGACTTCATATAAAATGTACTACAGTCTGTTCGCTTACGCTCCTTTACAGTTTCGGTCATTTTATGACAGATAATAGTAATTCAGATACAGTAGTACACAATAATATTCAATAGTATGTATATTAACGTGAAACAAAAATTCGCTAAATAAATGTCCACGCGCAGTCGAAAACGTTTTTGCATGGCCCATGTGAATACTAAGTTGCAACTCGTTCGAGCGAGTTTCTTGTTGAGAGGATCGTTTGCGAAAAAGAGTGAGAGAGACAGACGTAGTGAAGTGCGGAGCGCGCGCCTGTTGGGGGTTTGCGATATATAAAGGTCGTCGCTCACTTATCAACCCGTCACCTAATCAGCACCGCCTCGCCTCGAGCGGCTGTCATTTCTTATATGGACTTTCCATACATATGCACTCACTTGTCAACTCCGTAGCATCACCGGATCGGCTCGCTCGCAAGAGTTGACAAGTGAGCGCATATGTATGGAAAGCCCATCTAAGAAATGACAACCGCTCGAGGCGAGGCGGTGCTGATCAGGTGCCGGGTTGATAAGTGAGCGACGACCTCTTCCTCTTCCCCGTGGGGGCTTTTGGTTTCTTATTCGGAGGTCGGACTGTACCATGATATAAAAAATACTATCTCCAACCGCTACGATCTAACTTAGCAATTTCATTATTTTAAATCTGGGTGTTGAGTAGCTGGGAAGTCGAAATCCTTCGCCGAGCATTTTTTTTTTAACCATGCACGCCAAGACCTTGCATGGTGTTTTCAGTGTATTTGTGGTTCATAAGTTGTATTTTTCTACCATGGTGATATGATTTTTAAATTATAATAATGAGATTCTTTAAATAAAAGCAAAATATTTTTAATCAGACTATTTTTATGGTTTCACAATTTTGGGTACAATATTTATTGTACACTTGCATAATATGTAAATTGTATTTGGTTATTACATAAATCATTTAATTTTGTTTTGTACAACAGATTAATGCTAAAATCATAATAAATCACTGTTTAAATCAAAACAAATATAAACTATTTGTGAAGCAAACCAAAACTTTTTATAACGTGAAGGGAGGTTTCTATTTTGTTACGTCAGAAATGGTGCTATTTTTTACCAATTTTTTATACAAAGAATATTAAATATAGAATGTTGAAATTCGGCATATTTATCAAGCGGTCTTCATTGAATTTAATGATATTTTTTAAAGTTTCACAAAACATGGTACTAGGAGTGAGAGGAGCCACATATGTCAGCGATGATATTCTTGCCACATATGCCGGCGATGATATTCTTCGTTTGTGGAAGCCCTAAGTCCTGAACAGATGATCTGAAGCAATAAAAACAAATATATCTTTATTGTGTATTATATTGTGTATAAGTCGAACTATAATCAAGCAGAAAAAATGAAAAATAAACAAATTGTAAGCGTTTGAAGGGGAAGTTTAGGTTCTTGCCTTAAATTTTTGCAGTTTTTCGTTCATAAAATAAAACCGTTGGAATATTTTTTAAATAATTCAAGTTTAGCTAATGGAGACGCTTGTTATACACGTGCCTTCCAAATTTCATAACGATTGCTCATTTAGGGTGCGTAGGAGCATTTCCGGAAACTTGGAAAACCTGGTCTCTTCAAGTTAAACAGAAGTTCATGTGCGAATGAAAAGAAAAGTTTCTTACTTACACCTAATCTGCTATGCCAGGACCATAGAGTGAACCTTCATCTTCTTCGAAATTCTTTCCGATAAACCAAAATCAATTTTGTTGCCCAACACGGTAGAAACCTCCCTTAAGCGAACAACAATGATTTCGACGGGATTTTTTAAATACATAGCATACTTTTTTCACTTTTTATAAGTTTCTAAAAGTGATTTTATTTATTTCACGAAAGAGAGGAAACCTTTTATTTAGCTTCCAGCCAAAGGGTAGTGAGTTTCAAATATGTTTGAAGAAACTATAGGGGTATAGTTTTTAATAAATATTTAGCAGAGAAAAGTGTTTGAAGATATTTAAACTTGTAGAATCCTAGAAAATGGCATTCACAACATGCGTGAGATAGGGGACCATAGATAATTTTTCGAATTTCTGTTATTTTTATAATAATTCAATTTCAATTATTTTGATAACATTCACATCGACAGTGCGCTTTGTTTATTTCACTTAAGTCCGATACAGAAAGTATCAATTTTCCATTGTCTTCAGATGTTTACCGTTTCGATACCTTAAGATCTGAGAATCTTTTATTGCCCAAGTTCGATGCAAGGAAAATGCATACTAGTGGCCTCACGGTTTTTGCGATTGCGGTAATAAATCCATAGATTTAGCTCCGCGATGGCTAAAGATATTTTTGACTAATTGAGCTTGATGCCAGACAAATCCATATTTTTATCTTCCCGATACCTACAGGAATACATTTTTTGTTGTCTTCGAGCAATGAGAAGTTCGTATTTCTGACTTTCCAGTACCTAAAATTATCTATTTTTCGTCACCTGTGTTCAATGCAAAGGAATTCCTCATTTAGGCTTTTTGCTCTGTGTTGGAAGATATCCAATTGATTATCTTCGAATTAATTGCAATCACCGAATGTTTTATATCTGGTTAACTTACGAGACATACACATTTTCGGCCCGACAATGGCCAAAGCCCTTAGGGTCTTTAATTGCCAAGTTTCGATGCAAGACAAATGCAGATTTGTGGCCTCTTGATACCTAGAATTATGAATTTTTCTCGTTGTCCGCATTTGCGATACATGTCGTCAGCGATGCTTAAGGACATGTATCTATCAATGTCTGCGATCGAACAGACTAATCCATACATTCAGCACCTCAGTATACGTACAGATATACATTTTTCATTTTCTTTAAGCACCGAAAATTTGGCTTCGTAGTAGGCAACGACGTATATTTTTTTATCTTATTTTATCTAATTCAAAAGACATTCATATTTTTGGCCTTTCGTTAAAGTGAATCTCTAATAAGGAAAACTTGCGAAAGGTCGATCTCTCCGATTTCGAATAAAAATATTCGATACGTATTTTTTTATATCTGCAATAGAATTTCATATTTTTGACATTTTATTCTCTCCAATGCAAAGTATTATATATTTCAGTGCCTGAAAATATGCATATTTTAACCTGTATTCGTTGTAAAATAATTCCATCTTTTTGGTAATTTATTCTCTCTAGTGCAAAGTATTACGTAGACAAGCTCAATGTACTACTTGCTGCCCTATTCAGAATTGTGGAGAATTTTTCGAGGTTTGAATGTGCAACACATAGAAACTTTGTCGAATGGATTTTTGGCCCTAAAAAGGGCCGTTTGTTTTATTTTTCACTTAGGAACGCTCTAACCATGCTTAGTGATTAGGCTGTCAAAATCACTGTATCACATCATATAGTGCCCTTCTTTTCTCTACCACCCGAAATAACTCGGTGTTATCGATGTCACAAAAAAATGTTCCAGACAAAAGTTGTACGGTGTGAAGGGGGCCATCAAATGCGACCAATTTTTTTTTATTTCGGTGGAGGCGCTGACAAGCAGTGAAGGTCACCTCCAGTAGTTAAATAGAATGGTACATTTTTATTCGATCATTTTGGGTGACACAGATAAGCGGGACACCCTGTATATGTTATTATGCATATCGGACTTTAGACCTCTAAAACTGCTTACATCGCGTTTACCTGATGGCACTGTTATTTAGAGCATAGAATATCGCTGTGCTTAACTGACACGTGTACGACCGGCCGAGGTGTGAGAAGCCGGACTCGCGATTCTCTCATCAAAACGCAAATATTGCAATAAGCGAAAGCAACCAGTTAGTTCTTCCCAGGACAAAATAGAGGAAGGTCGACCGCACAAATAGTATAAGTCGGGAAGCAACGGAATAGCTATAGTTGATAATTTCGGTTATTGCAAAGAAACAACGAACAGTGTACACTAATTCGACGAGTTGGTGTTCTTCGAAATTGAATAAAATTGTGAAAATTGCAATCAGGTGCTGAACAATTATTCCGAACTGTCCGCCTTCCTCAGCATAGCAATGCATATATAGCAAGCAAGGTGCTATCAGCTGTCGACTTTGTTTGAGTTTGCACCGCGAGAAAGCGGCGGCGCTGCGTATGCCCGGGCTATCCGGAATCGACATTTTCGGCCTATATTGACCCTGCAGCTCCGTACAGTCGTAGGAGATAGAGGTCGTAAAGTAGCTTCAAATTTAATGTAAAATGAACTCCTACATAACGTCTTAAACAGCAACAAATTTCTCTTTTCTCTACTTTTAGGCGCTAAGTAGGATATCGATATACCGTTCGTGGATGCCACACGTATACATGCTATAACGCATAAAGACATACACTGACGCATCACAGCCGGTCTGCTAAACGCACAGAGTATTGCAAAAATCCAAAATAAAATAATATACTCCACCGAGAGGTCTGCCACAACGATTTTTTATTATGATTCGTCATTCTCCTATCACCTGAAATGATTCTTTTCGAAAAAAAACTTTCCACCTACACGTGGAGAAGCTTTATATTGAAAGGAAAATTAAAGTTGTACTCCTTTCGTCAGAGAATGACGTGCAATTCTTATTTTCCTCGAAATATCAACGATGTCCAAGAAAAACGTGTATCTGCTATGTGGTTATTTCCAAACCAATATTTGATTATATTAAATGAACTTTTTCATTAATGTGTTTGTTACCTACAAATGATTCCGCATCCATCTATCCATCCATCCATCCATCCATCCATACATCTATGCGTCCATCCATCCATCCATCCATCCATCCATCCATCCATCCATCCATCCATCCATCCATCCATCCATCCATCCATCCATCCATCCATCCATCCATCCATCCATCCATCCATCCATCCATCCATCCATCCATCCATCCATCCATCCATCCATCCATCCATCCATCCATCCATCCATCCATCCATCCATCCATCCATCCATCCATCCATCCATCCATCCATCCATCCATCCATCCATCCATCCATCCATCCATCCATCCATCCATCCATCCATCCATCCATCCATCCATCCATCCATCCATCCATCCATCCATCCATCCATCCATCCATCCATCCATCCATCCATCCATCCATCCATCCATCCATCCATCCATCCATCCATCCATCCATCCATCCATCCATCCATCCATCCATCCATCCATCCATCCATCCATCCATCCATCCATCCATCCATCCATCCATCCATCCATCCATCCATCCATCCATCCATCCATCCATCCATCCATCCATCCATCCATCCATCCATCCATCCATCCATCCATCCATCCATCCATCCATCCATCCATCCATCCATCCATCCATCCATCCATCCATCCATCCATCCATCCATCCATCCATCCATCCATCCATCCATCCATCCATCCATCCATCCATCCATCCATCCATCCATCCATCCATCCATCCATCCATCCATCCATCCATCCATCCATCCATCCATCCATCCATCCATCCATCCATCCATCCATCCATCCATCCATCCATCCATCCATCCATCCATCCATCCATCCATCCATCCATCCATCCATCCATCCATCCATCCATCCATCCATCCATCCATCCATCCATCCATCCATCCATCCATCCATCCATCCATCCATCCATCCATCCATCCATCCATCCATCCATCCATCCATCCATCCATCCATCCATCCATCCATCCATCCATCCATCCATCCATCCATCCATCCATCCATCCATCCATCCATCCATCCATCCATCCATCCATCCATCCATCCATCCATCCATCCATCCATCCATCCATCCATCCATCCATCCATCCATCCATCCATCCATCCATCCATCCATCCATCCATCCATCCATCCATCCATCCATCCATCCATCCATCCATCCATCCATCCATCCATCCATCCATCCATCCATCCATCCATCCATCCATCCATCCATCCATCCATCCATCCATCCATCCATCCATCCATCCATCCATCCATCCATCCATCCATCCATCCATCCATCCATCCATCCATCCATCCATCCATCCATCCATCCATCCATCCATCCATCCATCCATCCATCCATCCATCCATCCATCCATCCATCCATCCATCCATCCATCCATCCATCCATCCATCCATCCATCCATCCATCCATCCATCCATCCATCCATCCATCCATCCATCCATCCATCCATCCATCCATCCATCCATCCATCCATCCATCCATCCATCCATCCATCCATCCATCCATCCATCCATCCATCCATCCATCCATCCATCCATCCATCCATCCATCCATCCATCCATCCATCCATCCATCCATCCATCCATCCATCCATCCATCCATCCATCCATCCATCCATCCATCCATCCATCCATCCATCCATCCATCCATCCATCCATCCATCCATCCATCCATCCATCCATCCATCCATCCATCCATCCATCCATCCATCCATCCATCCATCCATCCATCCATCCATCCATCCATCCATCCATCCATCCATCCATCCATCCATCCATCCATCCATCCATCCATCCATCCATCCATCCATCCATCCATCCATCCATCCATCCATCCATCCATCCATCCATCCATCCATCCATCCATCCATCCATCCATCCATCCATCCATCCATCCATCCATCCATCCATCCATCCATCCATCCATCCATCCATCCATCCATCCATCCATCCATCCATCCATCCATCCATCCATCCATCCATCCATCCATCCATCCATCCATCCATCCATCCATCCATCCATCCATCCATCCATCCATCCATCCATCCATCCATCCATCCATCCATCCATCCATCCATCCATCCATCCATCCATCCATCCATCCATCCATCCATCCATCCATCCATCCATCCATCCATCCATCCATCCATCCATCCATCCATCCATCCATCCATCCATCCATCCATCCATCCATCCATCCATCCATCCATCCATCCATCCATCCATCCATCCATCCATCCATCCATCCATCCATCCATCCATCCATCCATCCATCCATCCATCCATCCATCCATCCATCCATCCATCCATCCATCCATCCATCCATCCATCCATCCATCCATCCATCCATCCATCCATCCATCCATCCATCCATCCATCCATCCATCCATCCATCCATCCATCCATCCATCCATCCATCCATCCATCCATCCATCCATCCATCCATCCATCCATCCATCCATCCATCCATCCATCCATCCATCCATCCATCCATCCATCCATCCATCCATCCATCCATCCATCCATCCATCCATCCATCCATCCATCCATCCATCCATCCATCCATCCATCCATCCATCCATCCATCCATCCATCCATCCATCCATCCATCCATCCATCCATCCATCCATCCATCCATCCATCCATCCATCCATCCATCCATCCATCCATCCATCCATCCATCCATCCATCCATCCATCCATCCATCCATCCATCCATCCATCCATCCATCCATCCATCCATCCATCCATCCATCCATCCATCCATCCATCCATCCATCCATCCATCCATCCATCCATCCATCCATCCATCCATCCATCCATCCATCCATCCATCCATCCATCCATCCATCCATCCATCCATCCATCCATCCATCCATCCATCCATCCATCCATCCATCCATCCATCCATCCATCCATCCATCCATCCATCCATCCATCCATCCATCCATCCATCCATCCATCCATCCATCCCTTTATCCCTCGATCCATCTATCCACCCATCTATCTATCCATCTATACATCCATCCATCTATCCATTCAACCATCCACCCATCCATCCATCCATCTATCCCTCGATCCATCTAGCCACCCATTGATCCATCTATCCATTCATCCATCCCTTTATCCCTCGATCCATCTATCCACCCATCCATCTATCCATCTATACATCCATCCAACCATCCACCCATCCATCCATCCATCTATCCCTCGATCGATCTATCTACCCATTGATCCATTTATCCATTCGTCCATCTATCTATCTATCCATCTATCCATCTATCCATCCATTCATTTATCCACCCTTCCGTCTATCGATTCATCTATCCTTCCATTAATCCATCCTTCCCATCTATCAATCCATCCATCCATCTATTTATAGATTTTCACATTACACTTTGTAATGTAAAAAAATCCATTACATATTACATTGGACTTTGTAATGTAAAAAACGTTCATTGCCCATTACAAGGTAATGTGTGATGAAATTTTTTACAAATTCCATTACATTACAAATTCCAATGAAATGAGTAATGGACATTTTTTACATTACAAATTTGAATGTAATCGGTAATGGAATTTTTTTACATTACAAATTCGAATGTAATGAGTAATGAAATTTTTTACATTACAAAATCCAATGTAATGAGTAACGGAAATTGTTTACATTACAAAATATAATGTAATGAGTAATCGATTTTTTTTACGTTACAAAATGTAATGTAATGGGTGATGAAATATTTTTTCATTACCCATTAAAAAAGTAATAAATAATGCATTACATTTTCATTACAAATTTCGCAACCCTGCTCGTGTTTAACTCGAGGAACATTTTTCGTAGAATTTATTTACCGTGGCATTTATCTCTATAAACACTGAGCAATCTGATTCATCACTGAGAGCATGGTTTACAGCTCCATTTGCACCTCAAGCACCGAACAACGTCTTGCAGCTTTTGAAAAAACTTGACAATTACAAGTCAATTAATCCTGACGTTTCTCGAGTTGCATTCCAAAAACTCCTAAAGCAGTTATGGTATCTCAATCCACAAACTGCAGCGATGTCATTTTTTGATCACGAAATATCACTGTGGGTGGAACGAAAAATGTTGCTCGAGTTAAACACGAGTGACGAAATCGAAGAGGATTACTGTAATCCCATTGAGATTAATCCCAAAGATATTAATACTATATTCGACAAAGAGATGGATTACTTCATATCTCCACAATCGCTAAACTTTTTCACGAGATTCGAAATTAGTACGAATCTTTTTAAACTCGATCCGTCTTTTTGGCCTGAAGATGAACACGGAGGTTTAAATGTGTTCAAACATTTAAAGGTCGTAAATGATACGGCTGAGAGAGCAGTTCATTTAATGGAAGAGTACAACAATATTTTTACACGAAACGAAGATCAGAAGCAGTATATCATTTAGGTAGTCTCGGAATATCGTATAAGCTTTCCCGATCCAAAAAACAGACGGTGATGAAAACATTTGAATTTCAATTATTATTTTAACCCATTAACGCCCAAGAATCGCGATTTTTTCCTTCAATTTCAAGCCAGATTTTTATTATATAAAAAAATCATAAAAAATGAAGAGATACGTTCCCTAGTATTTTCGGGGGTGCTCGTTCAGAATCTGGGGTCAAAATCGGGTTTTATCCATTAGAAAAAAAATATGGCGGCTTTTAAACAAAAAAAAAAAACGGGAAAAATCGATGACACTTTTTTATCAAAAATTTTTTTCACCTCGAAGCCGTTGAAAAGTCCGGTTTTTTTTCAACCATGGGTGCATAGAATAGTGACGATTGAACAATCGATTTTTTTAATTCGTCGTTGTCAACATTTTCACCCCCAAAATGGCGCTTTTCACCCCCTGAGTGACACGAAAAATTTCACGCTCGGTGTCCCAAATGAAATGTAGTTGGATTTGGACGAAAATTGGTACTCGGAGGTTTTTTAGGTCGCTGATTACGATTCTGTTCTCAACATTCCGAAATTCAAAATGGCCGATCCAATATGGCGGACACAAATGCAAAAGTTCATTTGAAGTGGATAAAACGTGGCACTCGAGGGTTTTCGAGGTCGCTGATTATGATTCTGCTCTCAAAATTCCGAAACTAAAAATGGCGGATCCAATATGGCGGACACAAATGCAAAAGTTCATTTGAATTGGATAAAACGTGGCATTCGGGGGTTTTCGAGGTCGCTGATTATGATTCTGCTCTCAAAATTCCGAAATTCAAAATGGCGGATGCAATATGACGGACACAAATGCAAAAGTTCATTTGAATTGGATAAAACGTGGCACTCGGGAGTTTTCAAGGTCGCTGATTATGGTCCTGCTCTCAAAATTCCGAAATTCAAAATGGCGGATGCAATGTGGCGGACAAAAATGCAAAAGTTCATTTGTACCGGATGGAATGTAGCACTAGGGGATTTGCGAGGTCGCTGATTATGATTCTGCTCTCAAAATTGGAAAGCCTTTGGGTATTCAAATACCTGAAAAACCAGGCATTCAAATACCCAAAGGCTTTCGAATTTTGAGAGCAGAAATATAATAAGCGACCTAGAAAACCCTCGAGTGCCACGTTTTATCCAATTCAAATGAACTTTTGCATTTGTGTCCGCCATATTGGATCCGCCATTTTTAATTTCGGAATTTTGAGAGCAGAATCATAATCAGCGATCTCGAAAACCCCCGAGTGTCACGTTTTATCCGATTCAAATGAACTTTTGCATTTGTGTCCGCCATATTGAATCCGCCATATTGAATCCGCCATTTTGAATTTCGCAATTTTGAGAGCAAAATGATAATCAGCGACCTCGAAAACCCCCGAGTGCCACGTTTTATCCAATTCAAATGAACTTTTGCATCTGTGTTCGCCATATTGGATTCGCCATTTTGGATTTCGGAATTTTGAGAGAAGAATCATAATCAGCGACCTCGAAAACCCCCGAGTGCCACGTTTTATCCAATTCAAATGAACTTTTGCATTTGTGTCCGCCATATTGGATCCGCCATTTTTTATTTCGGAATTTTGGGAGCAGAATCATAATCAGCGACCTCGAAAACCCCCGAGTGCCATGCTTTATCCAATCCAAATGAACTTTTCCACTTGTGTCCGCCATTTTGAATTTCAGAATTTTGAGAGCAGAATCATAATCAGCGACCTCGAAAACCTCCGAGTGCCACGTTTTATCCAATTCAAATGAACTTTTGCATTTGTGTCCGCCATATTGGATCGGTCATTTTGAATTTCGGAATTTTGAGAACAGAATCGTAATCAGCGACCTCAAAAACCTCTGAGTACCAATTTTCGTCCAAATCCAACTACTTTTCATTTGGGACACCGAGCGTGACATTTTTCGTGTCACTCAGGGGGTGAAAAGCGCCATTTTGGGGGTGAAAATGTTGACAACGACGAATTAAAAAAATCGATTGTTCAATCGTCACTATTCTATGCACCCATGGTTGAAAAAAAACCGGACTTTTCAACGGCTCCGAGGTGAAAAAAAAATTTGAAAAAAAGTGTCATCCATTTTTCCTATTTTTTTTGTTTAAAAGCCGCCACATTTTTTTTCCTAATGGACAAGACCCGATTTTGACCCTAAATTCTGAAAGAGCACCCTCGAAAATACTAGGGAACGTATCCCTTCATTTTTTATGATTTTTTTATATAATAAAAATCTGGCTTGAAAATGAAGGAAAAAATCGCGATTCTTGGGCGTTAATGGGTTAAAAAACGTATAAAGTGTAATACGAGGGTGGGGTGAAAAGTTTCCGGCCTGACCAAGAGATGGTGCCACTAGGTCTAGTTTTGGAGCGGCGTCCTACAGTACCATTCCTACCGAGCTTGTATGTACAGTTTCAGCCCAATCGCTACGTTAGTTTGCGTTTGAGAGCACATTGCGCGAGACGCTTCCGTTGTTTTCGTAAAAATGGAAAAATTGGAAAATCGTGCTGTCATCAAATACTTCCATTTGAAAGGTTTTACACCAAAACAAATAAAAGAAGAGATGGATTCAGCACTAGGAGACTCCTCCCCATCATATTCAACTATTAAGCAGTAGGTTTCTGAATTTAAAATGGGTCGTGTGAGCACCTCTGACGAGCCTCGCTCAGGACGGCCCGTTGAAGTCACAACTTCAGAGATGATTGAAAATATCCATAAAATAGTGTTGGAAGACCGCAGGTTGAAAGTGCATGAAATAGCTGAGACCTGTAGGATGTCAGCTGAACGTGTGCGAAATATTTTGCACAACCATTTGAACATGGAAAAGCTGTGTGCAAGGTGGGTGCCGCGTTTGCTAACGCTCGACCAAAAACTGCTTCGAAAAACCATTTCTACCGACAATTTGGCGCTGTATAGGCGTAATCCAAACGAATTTTTGCGTCGATTCATAACTGTTGATGAGGCATGGGTCCACCACTACACTCCTGAAAATAAAGAACAGTCAAAACAGTGGGTTGGAAAAGGGGAACCAACCCCAAAGAAGGCAAAAACAATTTTATCGGCAAACAAGGTTATGGCTACTTTTTTTTGGATGCGAGAGGAATTATATACATTGATTACCTTGAAAAGGGTAAGACTATCACTGGTCAATACTACGCAGAGTTATTGCAACGTTTGAAGCACGAGGTGCAAATTAAACGACCTCATTTGGCGAAGATAAAAGTTTTGTTTCATCACGATAACGCACCAGCGCATTCGTCGATTGTCGCCATGTCCAAAATCCACGAATTGAAGTTTGAATTGATGCCGCATCCTCCCTACTCTCCAGACTTAGCCCCCAGCGACTATTACCTGTTTCCTAACCTCAAAAAATGGCTTGGCGGAAAAAGATTTAAGAGGAACGAAGAAGTTATCGAAGCGGTAAATCAGTATTTTGAGGAGCTTGACGAATCTACGTTTAAAACTGGTATAACTAAATTAGAACACCGTTATGAGAAATGTATCAGTGTTGATGGAAATTATGTTGAAAAATAAAGCAAAAAAAATTTTTAAACATCGTTTTTCTTGGTCAGGCCGGAAACTTTTCACCCCACTCTCGTAGATGTATTTTAAAATACGCTAATTGAAATAAATATGTTTTCCTACATGTACAATTATTATTTATACAAACTTATGACGCAAATAAGACTACCTTTTGATGAGTGAAATACTGTAAAGCACTAATCGGCTAAAAATAGGTAGTCAAGTTGATCAATTTGCCGTCGTGTATAATATGAAAGAGGTGGGGGGTGTAAGGGGTGTGATAACACCTTGTAAAAATTTAACACGTAGCTATACCAATTAAGAATAGATTTATATGAATAATATTTTTTTCAATGCTTAGGAGCACTTCTAAAATATAATCCCTGAATTAATTTGAAAATCCCATGTTATTCAAATGGGAAACAAAACGAGCTTACAGGCACGTCTTCTCATTGGACTACAGCGCTGGGGTTTCGCAGACATTTTTATTTATTTATTTCGAACCTGTCTGGGAAGGCGTACTAATCGAAATTCGTCAACACCCTCATTAAGGACCACCCTATTGTACACCAACACCAGACATGAACAAATACAATCATTTTGCCAAACACCGAATTATTCATCAATTTGATTTTTTTTTCAACATCGTTTTTGGCTAGCGCTCGAAATGGAGTATTTAAGGGGTGAGATGCAGTCAGAGGCGTGAAAAAACAAGCATTTTCAATCATTTTTTTCATAGTATTAAGTTTGTTTTACAAAAGCGGTTACACAGACTTTTTATGTTACTTTTTAACCTGAGATGCACGAATTTTCAAAGAAAAATATTGATTATTTATAAAAATATCGCCATCTTTGTCGGACTCCCTTCGGCATGTAATGTTTGAGGTGACCATCATAAAATTTTACTGGATAATCTGAAATAAAAAAACCAAAAAAATCATTAGTTTAATAATAAATCTCTTAATCGAAGTTTTTTTAAGTTAACAAAATGGCGGCTTCCGACAGGTAACTTTCGATTATCAACCGAAAAATCGCTCGTTTATTGTCTTAAAAAAATAGAAATTTTCTACAAAAATGAAAATCCTTTGATTAAGGACTAGTTTTTAATGCTATCAATACGCACACCAAATTTCGTCGAAATCCATCCAGTGATTTTTTAATTATAGTGGTCACCGACTTGCAAAATATAGTTTCGAGAAAAACGCGTTTAAAGTTTTTCGATGTGGATACGGTGTTATATGTTCGTAAAATTTTCAGCTCGATGGATGAAGCTAAACTTTTTAAATGTATTTTGATCCACTGACTCCGAATATCACATTTTTTGCCGAAAAGTCGACCATTCCATTATTTATAGCCAATTGTTATTTTTTTTAAAATTACAGTTTTTCAGGATGAATGATTATTTTGTAAACATTTTGGGCAATTTTAAAACGAAAGTATTCTTCATAAAATTTTGCTAAAGTTCATAGTTTTTGAGCAATACATTGTTGAAAATTTCTGAAAGAGTTTTCAAATTTTACACTTGATTTATATGTCGAAATAATAATAGAAAAATTGCTTACATCGAATCATCAATACCTGGCCCATAAAATAGGACTTCTGCCGATGTGGAATCTTCCAAAATATCACTTTGTTGTTGTCTTCGAAACCTTTTGCCTTCTTGGGTATTATTGTTTGTGCGTTTTTCAGCCACGTCTATACGTTTAGAATCGATTCTTTCTGTGTACCCCTTCACTATTTGTGGGATGTCCCGGCAGCTATTCATCAAATTGACTGGAAATTTTCAGGAAATATTGTCGAAACATCATACTTCAAGAAAATGTAAAAAAATTCGAATTTATGAAAATTCTGATTGTATTCTACCCCTTAACTCGATATACCAACGAAATCATGGGAATTGTGCGAACTGCAATACTCTATGGATTATGGTGTAGTATGGAGAAGGAATAAGTAGCTACAACGAATTTTCCGCTGGCAGCACGAACCATGCAGCTATAAATGCACCGTTCAAAAAAGGCGTCAACATTCATACGATTTGCAGAACAGCTGACTGGTCCAAATGCTCAGAAGTATCCGTGAAATTTGATAATAGGCCCATTTTTAAGGATAAACCTACGTTCACGCGATCGCTATTAGTGTAGTCAGTACGGGTTGGAGGAGGGACTTTTATTATTTTTTACAGAAACAATTCGAGTGGCATAAAAAATAGCAGTGAGTTATCACTTCCTTCGCTATAAGACTACAGATTATCATCGAGAACGGAACGTCTAGCTTACTCTTTTCATATTAATCTAATTATTATCATTTTTATAACCATGAACTCCATTCAGTAATGTGTATATTTCTTAGATACTCATACATTCTTATACATTTGATTCACATGGATGGTGCACTTTCTTGCTCCCACTTGGGGCGATATTCTTGTCTAGAAATGTGAGACAAGAAATAGTCTTGTTTAATTTCATTTTATCATTCTTCAGACTTTTTTTGATACGTCTGTGAAAACCGGTTAATGATTCTCATAAAATTAGCCAAGTTATAGAAATTATAAGGTGTTCAACCAGGGAGCAGTCGAGACGCAGCAACTTTAAAACCGCCTTTCTCAAAATTATGCTTGTCAAATCAGCAACGCCGATATCTCGATAACCAATTGACCGATTGAGCTGAGATTTGGCCTATACCTTCGGTAGACATTATTTGAACTCTTGTGGTAGAATTGAGTCGATGTAAACAAAATATATAACTCTTGGAAAGCTCGGGAAAAAATGATAATCAAAGTTTAGTATGTCATCGTTTTGTAATTCTTTTTTCTGCATCTGGTACCAAAAATTACATTATTCATACAGATTTAAAGTGGGAAGTATTCTTTTCGGATTCACACAACGTCCACAACACTGGTTGCCAATTGGGAGCATATTCCGTGCGCCGTTGTAAAAAAGTACAAAAGTACACGATAATATTTTTTTCTATTTATCCATATTCTTGAAGGATCAATAAACATGTGTATTTATTGTTTAATTTTTTTAGTTATTCCTCCTCAAAAATTACCCAAAAAACAGTACACTAGACAACAATACCTTGAGGCCGTTGACGAAGATATCAATTGTTGATAGTCTTCGAATAAATGTCGGATTCGCAGTACCCAAATATGTATATTCTTTATCTAATTTATTGAAGAGACATTCAGATTTTTGCGGGGCCGGGTTGAAATTCCGAACTTTAAATGCTTCGACGGTTTACAATTCCGAATTTTAATATTCCGAAATTGAAGATGGGCCCGGGTCGAAATTCCGAACTTTGGTTGATCAGAATGCTCAAAACTCCGAAAGAATACTACCCCGAAAGATCAAAACTGCGAAAGAATTTTACATGGAAGACCAAAACTCCGAAAATCTGAACACTGTCAAAATAATTCTGCTATGGAAGTTTCAAAAGTTGCCAAATTTTCAATTAATCGACAAATTATTTCACGATTTTTTTTTATGAAGATGTCATTTTACGTCAATTTTGAAATTTGTGTAGACAATGTTGTATCTTCTACATCATATACAGTCAACTGTATAGAATTTCGCTGGCATGATCTTGACATGGGGCCGGGTTGAAATTTCGAACTTTAAATGCGCCGATGGTGTAAAATTCCTAATTTTAATGTTCCGAAATTATAAGGTTCGTCAAGATCATGCCAGCGAAACTCTACGTAGTTGACTGTAAATGATGCAGGACGTATAACATTGTCTAGACAAATTTCAAAATTGACGTAACATCACTTCTTAATTTGAAAAATCTTCAATAATTCGTCGATTTATTGAGAATTTTGATATTTTTAAGACATTTATAGCCAAATTATTTTGACAGTGTTCAGATTTTCGGAGTTTTGGTCTTTCGTGTAAAATTTGTTTGCAGTTTTGATCTTTCGGGGTAGTATTCTTTCGAAGTTTTGAGCGTTCTGATCATTCAAAATTCGGAATTTCAACCCGGCCCCGGTCAGATTTTCGAAGTTTTGGTCTTTCGGAGTTTTAAACTTTTGGGGTAGTATTCTTTCGGAGTTTTGAGCGTTCTGACCATTCAAAGTTCGGAATTCTACCCCGGCCCCATTTTTGCCCTTTTCGATACCTAATAGTATAAGATTCTTTTATTGCCCAAGTTCGATGCAAGAAAAATTTTGACCCGTGCCTTCTCATTGCTTGCGATCGAGCTAACAAATCCATACCTTCGGATTCGCGATGCCTAAATGCATTTTTTATCCATTGATTGATTTGATGCGAGACGAATCCATATTTTCAGCTTCCCGATATCTACGGTTATGCATCTTTCGTTGTCTTCGAGCAATGAAAAGTTCATATCTTCTAGTTTTTAGTACCCGAGAATATATATTTTTTCTTACCTGTGTTCGATACAAGATACTGACGACAATTAATTTATTTCTGGCGGCAAATTGGGGGAGAATGGATGGTTAGGAGAGGTGGAGGGAGGAGATTATGGAGTGATGGGGGCGGCAGGAAGTTCAGGGGGAGCAGGAGGCGGCGGAAAGACGAGTGCGGGTGGTAGTGGAGGAGCTTTGGAAGCGAAGGGTGGCAGGGGAATTTCGGCGAGCTGGAGGGGTCGCAGGGGCGGAGGCTATGCCGCCTAAAGCTCGAACTCGGTGGGAGGAGGTGGTTTCTCCACTTTCCACCGGAAAGTTGACAAATCCTTCCACTTCCGTGGACCCCCTTGTGAATCGGGACCCAGCCGGGTCTCGTCCACTTCGGCGCAAGCGATGAGGTTCTCCTTATCTCATCTGCTGCGTCTCCTCTCCGCCGCTTTTACAGAACCGCATCTGCTTTTTCTGTTTTTGGAATATCCGGATTGATCTGTGTACCGGGAGAGTAAACAAAGCGAACGAGAGTCGAAGCGTTAGCCATGATGAACAGTTTTGCTATTTTTCGCAAATCTATACTGGAAAGTGAATCGATGATACAAGAATGCGTCTAAGTATGTGGCTGACATATTTACAATGAACGAACTCGGATTTAAATGTAAATAGATAAATTATTATAATTAAGGTTTTATTAGAAATAATGTGAGGGAGGGTAACTACATAAAGGTAACAATTAAAATAACGAATTAAAACCGGGTTTGGGGTAAGAGGTATGCGTGGTGATGGAACCGGCGTGGTTGGAGGTGGGCGAAATTTCTCTTCCTTTCTCGCTATCGGTGGGAGAACTTTCCCTTAAAATATGGAGGGTTTGCCGCTTATTTAGCGGGCAGGGTGCAGAGGGGAACCTCTATTCAACGGTAGGAACCACTTATTCTGTGAACGGGATGGGTTGCCACTTCTTCAGCAGACAGGGTACCACTTTTCAGCAGAGGACTCACCCTTCGGTAAGGGGCAGCTCAGCGAACTGCTTCTGAGTCGGACCGCGCTCCGACCCGTATGGACTAAACTAGACTTATCTGGAACCGGAAAATACTTTAGTGTTTATGCTTCAGGGATTCGAAGCGGGAACCGGAACAAGACACTTTAGTACGCGGGTCTCCCGTCTCGCCGCTGCAGTCGCTCGGATTTCAGGTGTGAAAAGATACGAAGTGTCGATTCGGGCCCCGCGTATATACGGCGTCGCGTTTGACTTTTTTTTACAATGTTATTGTTTTATAACGTTTTTTATAACGTTGGTGAGATTTTTGCACGATCTCGACCGGCACCTTTTCATCGGGGTTCTTCGCTTGGCTCTGCATTCAAAAAAGTACCTCGTTCCGATCTGGTAAGGGTGAATCTGGAAATCTCGAGTGCCTTGCCTCGGTGTCAGAGGCTTCGTCAAAGATTACCACCTCGGCGAGTTTCTGCGTCCCAGCGTTAGAGCTCGTATGCTCCGGGTATCATTCGACGCATGAGTGTACGCTAGATGTGCGTAAAGGTGTGCGAATGTTGTACGCTAGGTATGTGCAAGGTATTTGAATATTGTACGCAAAATGTGCGCTGGGTTGAATGAATATATTTAATGTCTTATAATTGTCTAATGCTTTTTGTACTTTTCAGGTTCAGAGAAGACGCAGGAACGAAGACGGCAGTAAGGTTTGGCCCGTCCATCTGGTTGTCCCGTCGAACCGTATCGTTTGGCTCGGTCGTGACTTCTGCTACCGATGGAACATGGTTGGCGGGTTTTAATAAACCGCCGTGTAACTTGATCTTCCGAAGATCCTTCTTAAGGTAGTTCTGTAGGTACACGCATGAGCCAAAAGTTTCGGTCGAATAGTAACATCCAATGCCTATACGATGCTGTTGGTTGTACATTTTTGACAGAGCTTGTATATGTCGCCCGCTTTCGCACATAGATAGGTCTCATACTTGTATAGAGAGCGGCGCTGTAATCGTGGCAACAGCGCGATTTTCCTGCGATCATAACGTTGAGCTTCCCACTATACGTCTTTGGCGAAATATTTTATATAAATAAAAATAAGCGTGAAAATGTCAACCCAAATGCGATACACACAAAAGTTTACAAGAATAAAGGCGCCTGCTAAAAGACTGAAAGCTGTGACAGCCATGTGTCGAGCAAATGCGGCTAAACGCGATGAGATTAACCATAACCTCAACGATCAGCAACAAAAATTCGCTGTCGAAAGACGTCGGATCATGGATTTACAACATCTTGCCGACAGTTTAAATTGTATTCGCTGTAACAAAAATGAATACGTGCATAAATATATGCACGTATTCATTTTTGGACTTTCCTGGGAGAAGTTCCCGTAGCGGCGTTTTGCCGATTCCATAATCAGAATAGTATTTGTGGAAGCTGCAGACTCCATTCAAAATGCGGCTTATCCTTCAGCTGTAACCTCAAACCTTCCTTGATCTCCTGGTTACGCCGTTCAGTGAGGTAGGCACGTAGGTGATATGTTGTAGAAGTCCAGTTGTGAGCTTGCCATTTGGCACATGCATCACGCCATTTGGCACTGGAAAGTTTGGGCCCGTTATCGGATAGGATATGTTTCGGGTATCCCTATCGGTAGAACACTTCTCTCTCCATAATCCATTGGAAAGGCTTCCACCCATCGTGAAAACAAGTCGGTCACCACCAGGATGAAGTGCTTCCCTCGTCCCAACCGTGGGTATGGTCACCTAAAATCAACCGCCAGCATTTGCCAAGGTTAAAGGGGTTGGTGGGGTCTCAAGTGATCTGGTGACTTTGGCCACGTGGACTTCAGGCAAGCGCTCACATGACGACTCTTTACGTGCTGTCTGACATCTCTTCGGAGGTTTACCCACATGAAGCGAGCTTGTCTCAGTCGAGGAGTCTCGTCCATACCAGGATTACCAGCCATTTTAGAATCGTGATAGTGCTGAAGCACCTTGATTTTGGCATCCTGCCGTACCAGAATTGTCCACTCGTCGTGGATGCCGCCGTGTAGTTCGTAATCATAGTTGAAATTAAGAATCTTGACGATGTTGCAGGAGGGGGTGTCCTCTGCTGATCCTCTGCGACCACCTCAGCAAAATTGTACTGCTCGATACCGAAGATCTCGGGTGTTTCTGGTGGCTCAGTTAGGTTAGGCAACGCTGATGGATGGAAAGGTTCTTCTTCCTTTGTCGTCTCCGTTTTCATTGTTTCTGGATGTCGAGCTAGCACGCCAGGCAGGTCGTGTGTCCTTCCCGGCGATCCTCAAGGTACTTTCATTGACGCTTGACCGCTCAGACGATCGCGAGGCATTCGTGCTCGTTGTAGTGATACCGCCATTGGGTAGCGTCAAATTTGGCACTCGCGTAGCTAAGGATGTTCCCGGCTTAGTAGAGGAGCTAGGCCGATTCTGAGCCACTTTGGGGGGAGGGTCAAGCGGGGGAGGGTCAAGGGGAGGGGTCAGGGGGAGGGTTAAGGGGGGTAAAGGGGGAGGGTCAAGGGGGGTCAATGAGGGAGGGTCAAGGGGGTGGTGTACAGGGGGGCTCCAGGAGGTGATGTCCGGGGGCGGGGGTCCAGGGCGTGGTGTCCAGGGGGGGGCAGGGGGCGATGTCGGGAGGGGGGGGGGGTTGCTGGGCGCGAGTGACGTCACAGAGTGGCCTCTGTGGAGGGCCATGTGGTCCTTGGAGCGACTGGTGGGGACACCGTCTCAAAGCTCGCCGACACTCCATACAGGTCCTGACAGATTTCTTGGAAAAGCGTGCGTACATGTGTGTGTGACAACCATATATGGGTCGGAAAATGTTCGGTCATATGGAAACGCTAGGCGCCTCATGAAGGGCAGCGCCTTTCGAAGCCCATTATTTATGACATGCAGCTGGTTGCATGCCAAAAGACAATGTCTATTGCATCCGCCCCGTCTCAAAGCTCGCCGACACTCGAGACAGGTCCTGACAGGTTTCTCGGGAAAAATCTTTTGGGATCAAAGGGACCGCGGATGGACCACTTGAGCGCAGCTCTTGAAAAGTCGAGGCCCCCATTCCGAAAGATAACGTCAAGATGGTTGCATGCATGACCACTCCTGTCACGAGTCTCGCTAACAGTTTAGACAGGTCTCGACGAGTCCGGATTTCTTGGAAAAACTATAAACTTTAAGGATCAAAGGCGGTGACCGCCGATGGACCACTTGAGCTGCAGGACCCATAAAATCTTTTGACCCGATGCATTCCGACTTCATGTTCTTGTCTCAAGTTCTCCGAGCGATCTACGCGTTATCGGAAAACTCCGTTTTTCCGAGAGAGAGGGCCGATTTTTTTCCCCAAGAGCCTTTTTAAATGATCCGCTCCGCTCAAATCTGGCCGCACTTTGCATGAAGCAGTCAGTCTGTTAACATCGTTGAAGTTTTTTCGTACTCATCAACATGGAGCAAATTTTACATGACCAAGCCGTGCTTTTACGCTCGATCAAAGATTTTACCGCGTGGGAGCAACGATGCGTCGAGTTAATCGAAGGGCTGGAAACGCAAAGCCGGATTAAGCGCCCGCGATTATTAATTGGACATCAACAGTCCCTAATAGCCCAAATAGCGTGTCTGGAAGGATTGAGGAATTGTGTGCGGAGCCGTTTCACACACACGGGTGCAGGACATGGTGATCATGACCTAATCTGGCGAGAGATTGAACCATCCTTCGAGAGTCGCATATTGACCGGGTCCATCATCAATCATAGCCACATCGGGTCGAAACACTTTCTAAATGATGCTCGCGTCCTAGTCCTTCATCATGTGCAAAATATTATCGGCAAGCACAACAGCATCAAAATCAGTACAGTGTTTAATGGTGAATTCGCGAGTGGAGACAAACATGCGAATAAAAGTATCAATACGCGAAACAGCGAACTATTTAGAACAAGCGATTTGAGTGAGTGGTATGAACAGTGTGTTATGCAGCCCACGTTAACATTACTCGATGAATTTCAAGAACGTGATAGTGGCTGGGCTCTGCAGAAAATACTTAACCTCACGATAAATGTGAATAAGTATAATCCGATGCGTGCCGGGTGCTCCATATCATTGCCGCGGGAAATAATGTTGAAGAAGGCTGTGGTTAACGTTAAATCCAAAGATAACGCATGTTTCGCATGGGCAGTTGTCGCTGCTCTATACCCGGCTGAACAACACAATGCTCGTCCATTTTCTTGCCTGCATTATTCGACAGTACTGAATCTGACGGATATCGATTTTCCGGTGACGATACATCAAATAAAGAAATTTGAAGCTCATAACAATGTATCGATCAACGTGTATACCATCACTACCAAAAAGGACATTGTTCCAATACGCGTAACTCAACACAAGAAGGAAAAGCACATCAATTTGCTGTACCTGCAAGATACCGAGGACAGCATTGTGGGGCACTGCGTATGGATCAAGAACCTGTCGAGACTCGTGACGGCGCAACTGACCAAAAAGGAGCATAAAAAATATATCTGTGATCGGTATGTAGCTACCATAATATATAAGTGATTATATATGCTAGACGAATTAAACAAAACAATCTTTTTTTTGCAGGTGTTTGCACGACTTCGGTTCCGAGAATAAATTGCAATCACACGAGGTCGATTGTGGAGCAATAAATGACTGTGCGATCCGACTACCAAACGACACCAATAAGTGGCTCCAGTTCAGCAACTTTAGCCGGAAAGAGCGACATCCCTTCATTGTGTATGTTGATTTGGAGTGTGTGTTGGAAAAGACCGATGGGGAGAACCTAGCGAAAGATATGTATCAACACCATGAAGTATTTAGTATCGGATACTATGTGTGTTGTTCGTATGACGATTCATTATCTTCGTATCACTCACGCCGCAGTGCTGATTGCGTATCATGGTTTGTCGAAGAACTAAAAAATCTAGCACTGCGGATAAAAGAAACTTTCTGTGATAATGTACCAATGGTGTATTTAACAGCGAGTGAATGGGCTAGTTTTCGCGCAGCGACTCAATGTCACATATGTGAGAAACCATTTGCGCAAAAAGATGTACGCGTTCGAGATCATTGCCATCTGACTGGGCGCTATAGAGGCCCTGCCCATTCCAACTGCAACCTAAATTACAAACAGTCATTTTTCATTCCAGTAGTTTTCCACAATTTATCCGGTTATGATGCACATTTTATGATCAAGGAAGTAGCCACAACGTTCGAAGGAACAACCGATGTGCGTCCAATCACAAAGGAGAAATACATCTCCTTCACGAAGCATGTTGAAATTACCGACGCTTCAAAATACAAGATCCAATTGCGCTTTATCGACTCATACAAATTCTTCAACACCAGTCTTGACAAATTTGCATCATTCTTGACCGAGGACAAACTCAAAATTTTACGCACACAATTCCCAACTCTCTCGACAGACGATTTCAATTTGCTGACACGAAAAGGGGTCTTCCCTTATGAATATATAGATGACGTGACCAAGCTAGATGACACTTGTCTACCACGACGTGACGCATTTTACAGTTCCCTGACAGATGCTACAGTATGTGAGAGCGAGTACGCACATGCTGAGAAAGTTTGGGAGCGGTTCTTTATTCGAACGCTGGGTGAATATAGCGATTTGTACTTGAAGACAGATGTCTTGTTATTAGCTGATATTTTCGAAAACTTTCGAAATACATGCGTTGAGAGCTATGGCCTAGATCCCGCGTATTACTACACATTGCCCGGATATACCTGGGATGCAATGTTAAAACACTCGAATGTCAAGTTTGAATTACTAACTGACATCGACATGGTTTTATTCGTTGAGCGGGGTGTACGCGGTGGTCTGAGTCAATGCTCGAACCGATATGCACGCGCTAATAGCAAGTACATGGAGTCCTTTGATCCATCGAAAGCATCATCATACTTGATGTATTTTGATGGCAATAATTTGTATGGATGGGCAATGTGCCAGCCCTTACCATATGCGGATTTTCGATGGGTCAACGACGCGTCCAATTTCGATCCATCATGCATTGCGCTAGACTCACCTATAGGCTACATCCTTGAAGTCGACTTGGAATATCCCCAATCTCTACATGATGCGCACAAAGACCTGCCGTTTTGTCCAATACATGAAAAACCGCCGGGTAAGTGGGAAGAAAAGCTGCTAGCAACCGTCTGCGATAAAAAAAACGCTACATCATACACTAGCGGAATTTGCAACAGTGCTTACGCCACGGGCTTCGCCTCACGAAAATCCACAGAGCCCTACAGTTTACACAATCCCCATGGCTGCGTTCGTATATTGAGTTGAATACCCAGTTTCGAACGCTTGTCAAAATAGATTTCGAAAAGAATTTGTTCAAATTAATGAATAATGCGGTCTTTGGCACAACGATGGAGAATGTGCGCAACCATGTAGATGTAAAGCTTTTAACAAAATAGGAGGGCAGATATGGCGCAGAGGCAATAATTGCGAAGCCAAACTTCCACAGTCGAAGTGTTTTTTCGGAAAACCTCGTTGCCGAGGAATTGCGCAATCTCGAGGTGAAATTCAACAAGCCGATATATGTGGGTATGTGCATACTCGACATATCCAAAACGTGCTTGTATGGATTTCATCACGAGTATATGGTACCTCTGTATCGAGATAAATGTAATGTCATGTATATCGATACGGATAGTCTCATACATGACATTGAGAGCGATGATATATTTGCCGACATGAAGCGTGACATTTCAAAATTCGATACAAGCGATTATTCGGCGGACAATCGGTACAGTATACCGCTCGTCAACAAGAAGGTGCCCGGTCTCATGAAAGACGAATGTAATGAAGCAATTATGACCGAGTTCATTGGACTTCGATCGAAAATGTACGCGACACGTGTCGAGGGTAAGAAGGACACGAAAAAAATTAAAGGTGTCAAGAGTAGCGTTGTGACGAGGACAATCATGTTTGACGATTATGCCCAATGCTTGAAGGGAAATATTGAAATGGAGCGTAGTCAAACGTGCATTCGATCAAAATTGCATAAGGTCTACACCATTCGCGAGACGAAAATTGCTCTGAGTCCTCATGACGACAAGCGTTATATCATACCTGGGACCTCGGATACCCTACCATGGAGGCATTATAGAATACCGTCATGAAAAGTTTTGTAAATTTTTTTCCCACAACCTTGCTGTAAAATTGTGTACATCTTTAATGAATATCGATGTATAAAATTCGTGAAAATTATGTATATATTTTGTTCATTCGATGTTAAAATTATGTTTGTTATATATATTGTGTAAAAATGGATTTGTTATTTCCCGTAAATAAAGAAACGGACTTTTTATAATCCCATGTGTTTATTAACTCTATTCATCTCCTCACGTTCCATGAAAAAAAGGGCGACGGCGAGAAGGGGCAAGCCTGCTGTGGAATCGGTCGGAGGCCTTGGAGGGATGCGGGTCGACCAGCAGGTCAAGAGTCACAAAATATACATATTTTTCCCCTTTCTTTATTGTCGGCTACAAATCGGATTTTCTTATCCAACTATTGTGGCTATTGTCGAAACCGAACCACTTTACAAATATTCGATTACCGCGCTTCTTCAATACCGCTTCAATGAGATAGATATCGGGATGCTTGACACTGAGAAGCTCTTGTTCGTAGAAACCACCGGCTATCGGTTCATCTTTATGGTCCTTCAAGTGGTATGTGACGGGATGAGTTTTTGTCACACGATAGATTGTAAATAATTCCGTTGTCCAGTTTGGGGTGTAACCCTCTTCGAAAACAGTCTTAAATTTGCTGATTCTCACTTTATCACCAACGGCAAATTTCGGCGATCTTTTCATTGGAGGCTTATTGAAAATCTGCTGCAGTTGCTTCTCATTTTCCGCATTGACATTTCTCGGCTTCATCTTAATGGTGCGGTGTACAGAATCGTTGTACTCGGCTACTAGATTATCAAGAATATCGATCCACTTATTATTACCACGAAGACTAAATTGCATCCACATCTTGTTCTTCAATGTACGATTGAAACGCTCGCAAATGGATGCGTTCAAGTTGCTATATGTTGAATACATGTGAATATTGTACTTCTTCATGATGGCCTTGAAGTCACAATTGTAGAATTCTTTTCCCCGATCGACGTTTAAGTTCTGCGGTATGCGTCCCTTAAAGAGAATCGACTTCATTGCTGCTGCTGCATCTTTACCACTCTCACTCAGCATTGGCACGGCCCATGCGAATTTTGAGAAGTTATCGATGACGGTGAGGAAAAATTTGTGTTTGGAGTTGTGACGCGCGTATGATGACATATCGACGAGATCGGCTTGTCAGGTCTCGTCCAAGCCACGGATGTCCACATGTCGACGCGGATAGTTTCGTCGAGCAGGCTTATGTAGCTCCAGCACGAGAGCGCCCCTTTTTTCGCTCATTTTCGAGTCCACTCAGTCGTGCGTCCAATTCAACAATGACGTTTGAATTACGAATCACCAAATCTTGTAGGGTTTTGACATCGGTCTCGAGTGTCCTCACAATGTCCCGTATCGTAGCTTCAAGTCCATGAACCAACAACTGACTACTCTCATTCATTTCTTTGCGTATGTTCTTAATGATAGTTCGAGATTTCTTTTGTAACGCACTTGGAGTGATGGCGTCATCTTCTCCTTCTGGATTTGCAATGTTACACAATCGTTTCTGCCCCAAGTCATAATGACCATCTGCGGTAATTCTAAAGCCAATCCCGGGTCGACCTGGAGGACCTTGTTTACTGAGGAGTACAGTCCTGCTTGAATGACGTCCAAACACATCGACACTCATGATGCGAATGCGTAAATTCTCCGATGTCAAATTAATAAATGATTTCAGCTTCACGCAATTCCTCGATAATCGATATAATTTCATTTGCATGTGATGAATTTCCGGCTGCTTGTGATGCCAGAAGTAAGCGAAGACGATCCACTAGCTCGTTTAGATTGTCCCAATAAATATAGTCCAATTGGGTGTTTTTTCTAGCTAGCTTATACTTTGGCATGCCCTGCCCCACATGATGATCGACTATATTTGCGATATTTGTGTTAAATTTGTCGCTGGTGTTACGTCGTATAGCCTCACTAGGTTTGTACAATTTTTTGTGTGCATTCGTCGAGATTACAATCTTTTCGCTGTTTTTCAAATCATCCGGTGTGAGAGTTTCGACATTAGGCACTTTTTTAAACAACAGCTCCGTTAATCCAACAGTTTTCGCATAACGCGCATCTCCCACACTAATATGTTGAGAGTCAAAAATTATCGGAGAATTGCCAATGATTAACGTGTTGTTTGCGAGATTTCGTACACCGTATAATACACCCAAACGCACCTTTTTATTTGTTTGTAATAGCAGGAGATATTCGCTGATTAATTCATCAACATTTTGCGAGTCATCATCCTCATATATCAATTTAAACGAATCTTGTGTTTCACTCTTCAAGGAATCATGTGCCTCATTTTGGTGTTTCACACTATTTAACGCATCTCATTCTTCAACATTATCATCCACTTTTTCATCCTTAATTTCCTCCTTCACCGCCACCACCTCACGGTTTTTATACGACACCAATTTTTCCAATGGCCCCACTATAGGCTTAAAGACATCCTGCATTCTCTGCTGATCGCTAACTTTTTCAAGTTTCATCATTCGATGCTTTCGTCTGATTGCATCGCTCGCCTTGGCAATTTCACGCAATACATACTTTTCACGCAACAATTGTTCGCTCTTCATGTTGTCACTACCACGGCATGCGCAATACTGTATGTTCAACCACCAGCGATGAGTCATTTATCAATTGTGAGAAAATAATCAAAACCTTGTCTATATCGACCTCCGTTAATATCGATATCCTTGTCAATCGTGATAAATGCATACTTGTCGGAATTCCAGCATTTCACGCACATGTTTTTAAAGCACGTATAAGTCATATCCGTATTAACATGGTCATTGTAGACGTGTTTGAGATTCATATCAGCCTGCTTGAAAAGCACGACGAAATTTGCATTATTCCTCACGAGATGTTTGGGAATACGAGTGTGTTTGACAAAGATAAAAACTGTCAACAATCTCATGGCGTCCCATGGAAAAGAAGGCCCGAACATTATCCTGCTTTTCACATGCTATATCATCAAAGATGAATATAGAGTTGGATCGTGCATCACTTGGTGCTATAACTTGTCCATGCGCCTCGAATGGATAATATTCAACTCTACTCACTGGTTCGAGTAGGTGTTCGAGCAATGTATACTTTGCCTGCTTGAGCGATTTAGAATACAAGTAAATGTTCTCAAATCTCAAACCATTCGGATGGATGATGAGAGTGAGTAAAGCGTTGGTTTTCCCACAATTCGATGGACCGCAAAACAGTGCACGTATGCTATCCGGCAATAAATTCCCATGACGTTTCTTTTTCCCTCCGCGGTCTTCGACAAACTCGTCGAAATTTATCACGGGAAGTCCGCCTCCGATAGTTTGCTTCCTGGACATCATCTCACACACGACTAACGGCGAAATCATATAAATAGACTTATTATAGATACTATCCGTCAGTCGCGTATTGTCTTTAGACATGATTGTGCATGGGAAGAGTGGTAAAGGTTTGGTCAACCGCCTAATCAACAAACTCCCCGTTGAACTACATTTGCCTGGGTATCAGTATTGTGGACCAGGCACAAAGTTGGCCAAGCGCCTTGCTCGTGGTGATCCGGGCATTAATCCATTGGATACGGCTTGTAAACAACACGATATTGCGTATTCGAAAAATCCGGACAATCTTGAGGCGATACATTTGGCGGATAAAGTGTTGGCCGAACAGGCTAGGCAACGCGTTAGCGCGAGGGACGCTAGTATCGGTGAAAAAGCCAGTGCTTGAGGTGTGGCAAATATTATGACGACAAAGAGAAAATTTGGCTTGGGAATGAAGGGTCGCAAGGGTGGCGTTTGCTTGAAATAGATAATTCACGCTGCAAAGAAGACAATGATTCAAAGTAATGATCCGCATAAGATTATCAAATCAGCTTTAAAGGGTGCTCGTGCGGCGGTAAAGTTGCAAGGTGGTAAAGTGCGCACACCTCGGGTTCTACCTGTACCCCATAAAATTGGTGGTTTATTGCCCTTCCTCGTGCCCATTTTTGCGGGTCTTAGCGCTGCGGGTGCTTTGTCGGGTGGTGCGGCTAGTATAGTTAAAGCTGTAAATGCTGCTCAAGCAGCTAAGCGTGAATTGGATGAAAGTAAGCTTCATAATCGGACAATTGAAGCAATTGCATTTGATCGGGGTCTACATCTGAAACCGTATAAGCAGGGATTGGGCCTCCATATCAAGCCAAAAAACTAGAAGCAACGCTACCACAACGATCCCTCACCGACCGCGACCTACTCAACTACGCAAAAATCCTAAAGATTCCACATTTTCGTGGGGTTTACATGCGCGATACATTGCCAGCGAGTGGACCCCTCAAATGTGAAGCAGCAATTGTAAATTTGGATGAAAATATCGGTCCTGGCACGCATTGGGTCACTTACAAAATGACCGGATGGAAAATTATGTACTTTGATAGTTTCGGCAATCTTCCACCACGATCCGAGCTCATGAGATATATCCGTGTCGGTAGCGTTCATTATAATTATACTAGATATTAAGAATATGATACGATTGAATGTGGACATTTGTGTCTCAAGTTTCTTTGTCGGCAGCTGCAGCACAAAGACAAAGATACACTATATATAGGGGGGAAATGACGGGGGGAATTTAGTTGTCAATTTACCAGCATCATAGATGAAAGTTTAACATTGACCATATCTGGCTCATCGTCTATCCTCGAGGCGCAATACTTTCCCCCCATCGAACTCTCGCCACAGAAAAATTATACTCTCGGCCTCGTGGAATTGTTAACCTTCAATTCTATTCCCAATATCGACGTTGACCACGATAAACTTTACGTGGGAGATGAGGTGTTGACGATACCTACGGGCAGTTATGAAATAGAGGATATTGAGACGTTTGTACAAGCAGAGCTCGCGCGTAAAAACATCAGCATCAGCATTAAACCCAACAATAATACGCTACGCAGTGAGATCGAGTGTGATCATGATGTAAATTTTGAGCCAAAAGATTCTATTGGGCATCTACTAGGCTTCACCGCACGCAAATTGGAAGCCAATAAAAGATACGAATCCGATCGTCCAGTAGCCATTCTCAAAGTGAACGCCCTACGCGTTGAGTGTAATATTACAGCTGGTGCCTATATTAACGGACAAAGAGTACACACAATTCATGAATTTTTTCCATCTGTGCCACCGGGCTATAAGATCATTGAAGTCCCTCCCCCGTAATTTATCTGCCAATCACGAGCCGAACAATTGACACGGTACAGCTTAGCATAGTGGATTAAGACGGTGATTTGGTAAATTTCCGCGGTGAAGTAATCACCATACGCCTGCATATAAAGTCGTGATGGGCATTGTTTTCAACAGATCTTCCAATAACAATAGCGGCCATGGATAAAAACAATCAGTCGTCGACCAGCGCCCAAAGTGCTAACACCTCAAAACGTGCTACTCTTGAAGAATTTGGGTCTCAAAGTGCGTGGCGAAAGCATGTAAAAATTTATTTAGTCTGTGCTCTGTGCGTCTGTTGTGTGAAATGGAAGAAGAAATTGTAAACATTCAGGCGTCCGTGGTCTTTGATGAATCCATCGTCCATTGTGAGATTTACGATCATCAGCCATATGCATCTTCAACCTTCAATAACAGCGATGAAGTCCGTATTATCATCGAACATCAAGACCTCACCATCCTGCCGAGCAAGAGTTTGTTACACATATGTGGGAAATTTTCAAAGCGTGAGGGGGCGCCAACCACTGCTACAAGTCTCGTCAACAATGCGATTTGTCATTTGTTTGAGGAAGTGCGATATGAGTTGAATGGCATAGAAATCGATCGTAATAAGAATGTTGGCATTACGAGTGTAATGAAGGGATATTCATCTCTCTCACCGGCCAAAAGTTCTATGCTCGAGAACACTGGATGGCTCGATGTCGAAGAGATCAAGCAGATTGTAGATGTATCGCGAAACTTTGATGTCTGTCTACCGCTCAGCATGCTCCTCGGATTTGCCGAAGATTATCGGAAAATTGTTGTAAATGCCAAGCACGAGTTGATTCTCACGAGATCAAAGACCGACGACAATGCCATTGTACAAACAACGCCCGAAGACTACAAACTCGCATTGCATAAAATAGAATGGCTCGTGCCGTATGTGACAGTCTCGGATCAACGAAAAATTCAACTGTTAAAGTTTCTCGCCAAAGACGCACCAATCTCCGTGAGTTTCTGATCATGGGAACTGTATGAATATCCGTTGCTGCCTGTCACCTCCAAGGACGTGTGGTCTGTGAAAACTTCGAATCAGATAGAGAAGCCACGATATATCATACTCGCGCTGCAGACGGGGCGAAAAAATAAGAAAGCACAAAATGCGAGCTACTTTGATCATTGTAACCTGAGCGACGTCAATCTATACCTCAACTCGCAATGTTATCCATATGGAAATTTGAATTTGAACATTGATCAAAATCAATATGCTCTACTCTTCGAGATGTATGCGAATTTTCAACCGACCTATTACAACAAAGAGGCTGAACCATGGCTGAGCAGGGTGGAATTTTTAGAAAAAGCCCCCCTCGTTGTCATTGACTACTCAAAACAAAACGATTCGCTCAAGTCCGGTCCTGTTGATGTGCGCCTTGAATTTGAATTGAAAACCAATATTCCACCGCAAACTTCAGCGTACTGCATGATCCTCCATGATCGTATTGTCGAGTACAATCCAATCAGTGGTGGAGTTAAAAAATTGGTATAAAATTATGCCGATGATTCACGTCCACTTCAGTCAACATGGAGCTTATCGTCGATGTGCAGGGCTTCAAGAGACCCGTCAACGAATTTGTCCTAAAGGAGATGTCCATCGTTAAACTCCATGAGATGAACGCTGAACCGCTGACATTCTTCTTCGATGCACCATTCGCCTGGGACGCTTTACCGGCCAAGTACAAAATGACAAACAAGTGGCTGGAACGCAATTATCATGGAATACGATGGGAACACAGCGGCATTCCATATGAGGCAGCTAGAACGACAATTCGAGGAATCTTGGAAGGAGCTCCTACGATCTATGCCAAGGGATTCGAGAAGTGCTCATGGCTATCGAGATTCACGGATTCAGGAACAAACGTTATTGATCTGGAGGCTCTGGACTGTCCATCGCTGCAGAGGTTGCCGAAAATCGCAAACGTTAAATGTCCTCATCATTCCTTCAATACAAAATACAATTGCGCCAAAGCGAATGTAAAGTTGTTGAAAAGCTGGCTCTCTGTGTACGAAACGGGAGCGAGGGATTTTTTTTAAATGAATAAAAAACATTTCGATGAAAGTGTCATTTGTATTCTCTATTCTACAACGAAAACACCCATCATTTACAATTCGACCAAACATATACAATTTTTACATAGTCAGCACTTTGAAAAAAAACCATGCGAACAGCCGCTCAACGATGGTGCTCAATTCTGTCTCCACGCTTGGAGACGATGCAGCTCGACGCTGTTGTAGTTCCCATTACTGAGTTGACCAGTTGCAGCATACTCTCGATGATGCAGACAGTCGTTCGGCGATGGTGTTCCAATGAATTTTTTCCCCGTTCACCATGTTCACAAACGACGAAACTCGACACTGTTGTATTTTCCACCAATATACTGCATGCAGAGCTGACCATCGCGTGCCACTTGCAGCATACTCTCGAACATTGTCGGATCTTGGTCAAAGCCCTTCATAAGTCGCGCCGGTAAGAAGACAGAGACCTCATCCGCGATGTCTGCGATGTAGCGTTTTCCAAATTTGGTTTGTACGGCCCTTATGTCGGAGATTAGTCGTTCCCACTTTACGGGGAGTTCTGACAGTTTCTTCGTTGGGAGGAATTCCGCCATCCAGCCGACTTTGTTGATACTCGAGAGATCCATTTTCCGCGCACTTTCAAAGTTCTTTTAGATGTTGATGGGGCAGTGAAATAGTGCAGTCTACGCTTGGTTCTCAAAAGTATAATCTCCCTCGTAAGCCTCCCACTCAAATTTTCAAGCCTCTCCCCTCTTTTCCAATCGTGAAAAACAGGTTCGAACACGTTCGAAGAACCGTGTAGAATTTTCCCCAGACATTTTTTCACGCTCCCGAAAAACAGGTTCAAACACGTTCGAAGAATTCCATACGTGAAGAATTTTCACAGCATTTTTTACACTCCCGATGTTGAGGTGGGGGGCCATCGATGTGATGTTTCATCTGTGGCGTATTATAATGCTCCAAGCATGGAAGATATGATATCACTTCACTGTCATTCCGATGATGTTCTGGCAAACGATCCCACAATAAGCCAACATATTTACCCCAATATTTTAGGAGCAAGACCTTTGGAACCTGTTCGAGCTCGTTTTTGGTCAAGTCCAGGGGGTGCTTGGCCGGATGCACTGCGTACATACTCGCACATGCGAACATCTTGACGTTATATTTCGGAATGGAGACCTCGACAAGAGCTGCGCTCAAGTGGTCCATCCGCGGTCCCTTTGATTCCTAAAGATTATAGTTTTCCCGAGAAACCTGTCAGGACCTGTCTGTCGGCGAGCTTTGAGACGGGGCGGATGCAATAGACATTGTCTTTCGGCATGGAACCAGCTGCATGTCTTAAATAATGGGCCTTGAAAACTTGCCCTTCACACACACACACACACAATACTTATCGACGGCGGCTTCCCTGCCAGACGCTCCACGGACTACATGGCCCCCCTCCACAGAGGCCACTCTGTGACGTCACTCGCGTCCAACGACCCCCCCCCCCCCCGGGCACCGCCCCAGGACCCCCCCACCTACACACCACCCTCTTGATCCTCCCCCATTGACCCTCCCCTTGATCCTTCCTCTTGACCCTCCCTCCTTGACCCTCCCCCCTTGACCCTCCCCCTTGAACCCCCTGACCCCCCCACATGACCCTCCCCCCTTGACCCTCCCCCCAAAAGTTGCTCAGAACCGCTACAGCTCTACTACTGGCAGTCATTTTATTTTGAATATTTATTCTGTGTCAGTTTGGCCTCAGCCTCCAAGCAGAATAGACGTTCGTGCTCTGTATAGAGATCCAAAACGAAATATTGTGCGTGCTGAGTATTATTGCAGTGCGAAATGGATAAGAAAAGTAAGTAGGGAAACAGTTCGCGTCCAGATAGACAGACAAAAAGAAAATTTCGAGGCAATCAACATGCTGTTGAAGAAGAGACAAGTTTTACGAGTGCATCAGCAGCAAAATTGAGAAAATCGAGAGACGAAAATGTAATTATTGAAAATAATTATGGTTACTGCATTTTGAAGTTTTTCTCTGTTTTTACCGCACTTTCTTCCTTGATGCTATGTGCTACATGCAAGCAAGAAATCAAATTTTCTCGATCTGCTGCTCGTGGATTAGGATTCAAAATTGCGTTGCAATGCAATTGCGAAGATGTAATATATCCAATCATCTCCATTCATTAAGAAAGCATTTGCAGTAAAACGTAGAATAGTACTGGCTACGAGACTTCTAGGAATCGGAAGAGAAGGTATAAATATATTCTGCGGTATGATGGATATTCGTCAAGGTTTGTCAATCGGTAGTACTATATACCGATTGACAATATATACAATTATAGTTGCCTTGAAATAAGTGCGCAACTAAGATTCCGTGTTTCACACATGGATGGCGCTAGCGACACATGTAGTCGGCATACAGGTCTGAAATTGGGTATCTTTATAGCTTGGACATCTGTTAAGAATACCCAGTCGTAATATCTACAACTATCGCAACACAACGATTATTTTTCCAGTCTCGAAAATGTCAAGGTTTGTGCCAAATAAACTGTATTTGCGGGAAATGTTGCATTTCTGATTGAACCTAAAAAAAAAAACAGCAGCTGAAGAACGTCGGTTACTTGAGGAGGCCTACGGCGAACATATACCATAAAAGACAACGTGTGAAGATTGGTTCAAGCGATTCAGAAGTGGCGATTTTGAGACAGGGACGAGGAGCGCTCGGGAAGACCGCAAAAATTTGCGGACGCCGATCTGCAAGCTATATTGGATGAAGATGACTCTCAAACAGAAGATCAACTTGCCGAGGCATTAAATGTGTTCGATGGCAATATATTTCGAACGTTTGCACGCCATGGGAAAAATTCCTAAGGAAGGAAAGTGGGTGCCGCATGAGTTGACTGAGAGACCAAAGGAAAATCGAAGAGCCACTGCCGAAATTTTGCTTTTGCGGCAGAACAGAAAGAGTTTCCTGCATCGAATTGTTACTGACGATGAAAAATTGATATATTTCGAGGATCTCAAACACAGAAAATCGTGGCTTTCACTTGGCGAAGCGTCAACATCGATGGCACGGCCAAATCGGTTTGGAAAAAAGACAATGCTCTGCGTTTGGTGGGACCAGAAAAGAATCGTGTACTATTCTGGAGCTGCTGAAACTGTCAATGGGCATCACTACCGACAACAACTAATCAATTTGAACAACGCATTGCTCGCAAAACAGCCAGAATGGGACACGAGACACGAACGTGTGATATTGCTCCACGACAACGCTCTATGCCATCGCAGTTCCATCGTCCAGGACACCATAAAAACACTGAAATGGGATCTGCTACCGCACCTGCCGTATTCGCCAGACCTGGCCCCTTCAGACTATCAGTTATTCCGGTCGATGGTGCATGGTTTTGGTGATCTACACTTGGCCAATTACAATGCAGTATAAAATTGGTTGGACGAATGGTTTCAATCCAAAGACGCGTTCTTTCATCGTCGCGGTATTTATGTATTGCCAGAGAGATGGCAAAAATGTGTAAATAGCGAGGGACAATACTTCGAATGAACCATACTTATATTTGTCTTGAAATTTTCTATTTTTTATTGGTCAAAAACACCCGGCAACTTAGTTCCGCACCTAGTAGTACAGTTGCCTTGAAAATCCATATACGGCCGTATCAGCAGTTTATGAGGGGATTATTTCAAGAGCTGTTGAAGAAGAAAAATAATTGATAGCAACCTCTGATCCTAATGCCAATCCAACATATTTGACAGTCTCCAGAGATGGCACTTGGAAGAAGAGAGGATTCACTTCACGTTTTGGAGTTACTACGCACGTAGGAAAATATAGCAAGAATGTCGTTGATACTGTAGTGAAATCCTGAAGTGAAAATGGAGGTTGACGCTGTGATAGAAATGTTTAGGAGATCGGTTGAAAATCATGGAGTCAAGTATGTGAAATACAAAGGTGATGGTGACTCCAAAACATTCAAAAGCATCCTTGATATGAATTCATATGAAGATCATCCGGCAGTAGAGAAAAAGAGTGTGTAGGCCATGTCCAACATGAATGGGCTCAATGCTACGAAAAGCGAAAAACGATCATAAAGGTCTTGGCGGCAAAGGTGATGGCAAATTAACAGAGAAAGTCATTAATGAACTAACTGTGTATTATGGTTCGGCTAGTTGCCGGAATCCAGATTCAATTGAGGATATGAAGAACGAAATATGTGCGACGTATTATCATAAAAGCTCAATCAATGACAACCCACAACACATGTATTGCCCATCTGGTCCATCAAGCTGGTGTAAATGGCAAAAAGCAGTGGCTGAGGGTACAATAAATGACTTTGCTCATGAAAATCGTCCTCTCAACGATGAAGTATTGAAAGTAATAACGCGAATCTATGAAAACTTGACTTCGGATAACTTATTACATAGATGTTTGGGCTCAGAGACTCAAAATAATAATGAGTCATTGAACTCATTGATATGGACTTTTACACCAAACCATATACATGCGGGATTACGGAAAATGAAATTGCAAATTATCTAGCTGTTTGCATTTTCCATGAAGGCTTTGTACCGATTTTGAAAATAATGGACGTCGAGGGTATTACTATTGGTCCTGAAAGTCATGCGTTCGCTATCAGACACGATGAACAGCGGATTCACCGCTCTGAACTCCGAACTTCTGATGCTAGCACGGAAGCTCGAACTGCTCGTCTAGCAGAAAGAACATCAGAAACTTTTGATTTGATGACAAAGAAAGGGGATTGTATGGACCAGGAATCGCCGATTAACGAAATGTAAGTACACTCCCGCTCAAAAGTTTGGATACACTCATCGATATTTCTTGCCGCACTTGAAGTTGGATAACTCTGCCAAAAAAAAGATTTCCAAATTCCCAAGGCGGCGTTTGAAAAAGGGTGTATCAGGCTACAGTTTGTCGATTTTAAAAAATTTGTACGATTTTTTTTCGACCCAGTACGCCCTTTGGTACTTGACCGTTTTTAGGCCTTTTTTCGACCATCGCGAATCCGGCGCACATTTTAAGGAAATTTTTTGTATTTTTTTTTACCATGAAAAACTCAAAAGGGATGATAAAAACTCCGTCTTCCTCTATTTAAAAAATTTTTGCGATTTTTTTTCGAAATGTCATTTCATTTTTTGCTAAAAAAGATAGATTTTGAAAAATTTAGAATAACTCGAGAACAATAGGGTTTAAAAAAAAACATCAAGGATGCAAAAAGTTGCGTATTTTTATACTGGATCGCCTGGAATTTTTTCAGAATTTTTCTTCAAAATTTTTTTTTTTGAGTATTTTTATTAATACTAAAAAAAAAAAATTCGGGGAAAAATTCTGAAAAAATTCCAGGCGATTCAGTATAAAAATACGCAACTTTTTTCATCCCTGATATTTTTTTTAAACCCTATTGTTCTCGAGTTATTCTAAATTTTTGATGTTGTTTAAAACCCTGATGTTGTTTAAAAAAAAAACATCAGGGATGAAAAAAGTTGCGTATTTTTATACTGAATCGCCTGGAATTTTTTCAGAATTTTTCCCCGAAATTTTTTGTTTTTTTTAGTATTCTCACTCAATAAAAATACTAAAAAAAAAAAATTCGGAGAAGAATTCTGAAAAAATGCCAGGCGATCCAGTATATAAATACGCAACTTTTTGCATCCCTGATGTTTTTTTTAAACCCTATTGTTCTCGAGTTATTCTAAATTTTTCAAAATCTATCTTTTTTAGCAAAAAGTGAAATGACATTTCGAAAAAAAATCGCAAAAATCTTTTGAATAGAGGAAGATGGAGCTTTTATCATCCCTTTTGAGTTTTTCATGGTAAAAAAAATACAAAAAATTTCCTTAAAATGTACTCGCGTAACTCGTGAGAGTTACGAGTAAAAATACTCACCGCATCTAGACGAGTTTTTCGTCGAAAAAGCCGCCTTTGGCTTGGCGCACCGCGTTTACGATTCGTGGCATCCGTTCGATGAGTTTATCGAGTTGGTCTTGGTTGAGACTCGACCATGCAGCCTGCAAATGCATCCAGAGATCCCCCGTGGAAGATGGACAATATTTCCGGATTTTCCGATCAAGCTCTTCCCACAGAAGCTCGATCGGATTGAGGTCCGGTGATTGTGGCGGCCAAACCATGTTGGTGATGATCCCAGTCTTTTCCTTATTTTCCAGATATCCTCTTCAAACGCGAGTACAAAATCAAACATAATTTGCATATTTTCGCAAGAAAATTATTGATCAATTTTTCATAAATGGCACGGAAAAAACAGATTTCTCTCGATAAACGGGGTGCAATAGTAGCGCTATGGAAAAAAGGAGTTCCATATCGAAAAATTGCAAGAGAAATTAGAGTTTCTTTGAAAGGGATCCAGACAACGATCGCGAGGTGAAAATTGACGGGCACTCATCAGGATCGTCGTCGCTTCGGCCGGCCAAAAAAAACAACTCTCCAAGACGATCAAAAGATCATCCTCACTAGTAAGAGGAATCGAAGATTAACCGCCATGGAAATTCGAGCAGAATATAATCAATCGAACGAACCCTCGATATCACTGGCAACAGTAAAACGTCGGCTGTTCGATTCTGGGCTCCGAGGCTGTGTCGCGATAAAAAAAAACCCTGCTGCGTCTCGTTAATAAAAAAAAAACGGTACCAGTGGGCTTTAAAACATCGAAAGTGGACAGTAGCTCAGTGGAAAAATGTTTTATGGACCGACGAGTCCAAATTCATTGTATTTGGATCTCGTCGACGAGTGTTCGTGAGAAGAAATCCCGGAGAAAAAATGGCACCCCAATGCTTACTGCTCAATGTGAAACATGGGGGTGGCTCTGTGATGGTGTGGGGCTGTTTTTAGGGTCATGGTACCGGAGACTTAATAAAAGTCGAAGGAATTATGAGAAAGGAAGAATACAAACAGATACTAGTTCGACACGCTCTTCCATTCGGTCTCCGAACCATTGGCCATGGTTTTGTTATGCAGCAGGACAACGATCCGAAGCACAGCTCCAGACTCTGCAGAGGATATCTGGAAAATAAGGAAAAGACTGGGATCATCACCAACATGGTTTGGCCGCCGCAATCACCGGACCTCAATCCGATCGAGCTTCTGTGGGAAGAGCTTGATCGGAAAATCCGGAAATATTGTCCATCTTCCACGGGGGATCTCTGGATGCATTTGCAGGCTGCATGGTCGAGTCTCAACCAAGACCAACTCGATAAACTCATCGAACGGATGCCACGAATCGTAAACGCGGTGCGCCGAGCCAAAGGCGGCTTTTTCGACGAAAAACTCGTCTAGATGCGGTGAGTATTTTTACTCGTAACTCTCACGAGTTACGCGAGTACATTTTAAGGAAATTTTTTGTATTTTTTTTACCATGAAAAACTCAAAAGGGATGATAAAAGCTCCATCTTCCTCTATTCAAAAAATTTTTGCGATTTTTTTTCGAAATGTCATTTCATTTTTTGCTAAAAAAGATTTATTTTGAAAAATTCAGAATAACTCGAGAACAATAGGGTTTAAAAAAAAACATCAGGAATGCAAAAAGTCGCCTATTTTTATACTGAATCGCCTGGAATTTTTTCAGAATTTTTCTCCGAAATTTTTTTTTTTTGAGTATTTTTATTGAGTGAGAATACTCAAAAAAAAAAAATTTCGGGGAAAAATTCTGAAAAAATTTCAGGCGATTCAGTATAAAAATACGCAACTTTTTTCATCCCTGATGTTTTTTTTAAACCCTATTGTTCTCGAGTTATTCTGAATTTTTCAAAATCTGTCTTTTTTAGCAAAAAGTGAAATGACATTTCGAAAAAAAATCGCAAAAATTTTTTAAATAGAGGAAGATGGAGTTTTTATCATCCCTTTTGAGTTTTTCATGGTAAAAAAAAATACAAAAAATTTCCTTAAAATGTGCGCCCGATTCGCGATGGTCGAAAAAAGGCCTAAAAACGGTCAAGTACCAAAGGGCGTACTGGATCGAAAAAAAATCGTAAAAATTTTTTAAAATCGACAAACTGTAGCCTGATACACCCTTTTTCAAACGCCGCCTTGGGAATTTGGATATCTTTTTTTTTTGGCAGAGTTATCCAACTTCAAGTGCGGCAAGAAATATCGATGAGTGTATCCAAACTTTTGAGCGGGAGTGTATATGTACCATTATATGACTTAGACTGCCTGAAACTTTACTCGAATCTTTAAACGCGTTTTTCTCGAAACTACTTTTGTCGATACAATTGACATGCTATCTCACGTTGTAATGAACCGATTTACTTGACATTTTTTACGAACCTTCTCTACACACCCCTCGATCGCTCGTACCAGTTTGATCGCGAAATTTTGTTAATAACGATTTAAAAAAAAAAACGAGAGAAAAAACAGCAAAAAATTACCTTTTTTAAACAGCCGCCATTTTGCGATTTTTTTTCCTGACACATAATGACATCCTTACTAATTAAGAATCTGTTTTCATTTTTTTTTTCAGATGACCAGGAGGGTTGGAATCATGTCAACCAGGAGAGGCCGTTTTTTTCCACCCACACTTTAGCAGCCTGTGACTATCGGAGTTATGTATTTTTTCTGAATTTTTTTATACAATGTTAACGCATGAATAAATATGTGGTCAAAAATATATACTAAAATTTTTTTTATCGCATCTCATAGAACCCCCAAATTTTGGCCCTCTAGACCAGAAGACGGCCTTAATGTCACTATCAATGCATTCGCCGAATACTAATCTAAACTCAATCTTAGTTCTATTGACGTGATTCCGAATAGCATCACTGTGACATCCTGTCTAGTGCCTTCTCCTTTTTTCCCCAGTTCAATTCTCTACACTTCGATCTAAACGGCTCATCTTCACACACCTAATGTTTCAGCCGTGTGCTTTCTGGTTCGTCTTCAGCAGTCGTGCCTATTGACGTGTACTCTCTCAACGTCATCTCAACTATTCATTAAATATCTATGTTTCAAGCTAATCTTATGACCCTTTTGCACACGCTTCGGTCATTATATTCATGACAGACGTAGAATCCACAAACACCTCGTACAGTCATTACATTTTTATGACCGCTTCTGCTTTCAGCGAGCTTTGAAAAAATTTACATTCCTATAATTTCTGTAGAAAACTGAACAACATATGTTTCGGGAGTATGTTTCGGGGTTTCGCACATTCCGGGTGAACGTAGATCGATTTTCTACATTATCAAATAGACGTAATCGAAATGGACATACCTTCATGCGTATATTTAAAAACACGTAAATACGTATTTTGCACATGATCACGTCAGATACATAAATAGATTGAGAACCAGTTTAAAGCATGACCTGTTCAAAACACGATCATTCGAAAAAATTAATTGTATTTCGTAGTGGTCCGATGTGCGTTACTTTCGTTGCGAAAAAAGTTGTTTGATTTCTGTAATAAAAGTTCATAGTCAACCGTCCCAAAAGTACCTGTGGAACGATATGATTGAATGTAACTTCATCTTCCCAACTGAGCCATCTCCTAGCTGTGGTCCATTTGAGAACGGTCTGGTCACACAACCGCTTCCTCTTTCGCGAGTGAAGCTTACGCGATCGTGCTTTTAAATTTATTCGCCACCTTGATATTGCATTCTATGACATAGCATGCGAGGTTCCGATTGGATCCAATAAGTCAAGAATATATCGCATCTATACTCAGGAGAATGAAGTCCGCATAATCTTTCTCCCATTAAGGATATATATGTTGAAAAAATGCGTGGAATATCGATACATCTTACAGCCTCGAATATCAATACTTTCATATACATAGCAATCTTTTAATTCAATTGTGGATCCAGAATATTTTATCTGTTCCATCTTTACGGGGTCTTTCCCCTTTACGTGCCCACCTTATTCCTACACTTTGTCCCACTTTACGGCCTCAGCCAATTCCACCTTCTGTATCGCATTCGCCATGACATTTCTGCCATGGGCATGGAGAGACTGTGAAAAACCTATACCAATCCAGCCGTTCCCAGGTTCGCCTCCAAGTTTTGGAGCGACCCCGTTTGTTGCCGAGAAATGAACTACGGGCTACAGGTTACACACCCATATACCGATCCTCGTGCCTGACTTCGGTGTACAACTGGAGTTACGTCGAGCCGGTTTTAATTTTTTTTTTCGAGACTAAGAGGCTGTGATTCGAACCTGCGATCGCCCGATGTTCTGCATGAGTGGCAAGCATGTTAATCACTAGACCAGCCCACCGGATTTCTTTCATGACAATATTTTATTATACAGAGTCAACTGAAGTGCTTACTGCATAATAATGAGAGTTGTATCTAGGGCCACTTATGGAATTTTATATTGGAAAAGCACTATCGTGGTAAGTATTCATTAAATAGTCGGTGTCTACTTCAAATTGCACAATTTATTTTCCCACAATTGATCATTGATATATTTTTTTTCATCACATGTTATCAACCGGGATGCAATAGTCTATTTGAAAAGAGGAAGTGTCGGAAATATGGTGGGAATGGCGCTGAGGAACTGGAGAAAGTAGAGTAACCAGTGTAGGGTAAAAGTGAATGGGATAGACACGCAACGCGCATAAGAGCATACGAATGAACATTGGAGATAATAATAATCTGAAAAATAGTTGTATATTATTCTTTATTTCAATGATTATTTTGTTGAATACCTATACACGTTTTGTACATAATACCAGCGGGTCCAATGTAATGTAATGTCTCTTTAATTAGGAGTATTCTCAATCATCCATGGATCGTTGCATATATGTCTGCGAGTACTGAGAGATTCAGCTGAAAGTTCACGAGCCCGAGCACCGCATGAAGCGTATATAATATCGTAATGAAGAAATCTAGAAGATAGACGATGGCCCGTTCCCCAGTGGCCGAAATTTCAAGCTTTCAAGCCACGTACACTACCCGTAGGGGGTCTCTTGCATGCGTTGACGCTATTCCCTGTGCCCTTACTCTTTTATCACCCTGCTCCACCTCCACTACTCCACCACCCCCTTCATGTATGTGTGTTCTTGTTGCCGCCGAAGAGCCAGTATGAACGTAGTTTGAGAATGAGCACGTGACGAAAACGAAAGGGGAAACATCAGTGAGGTTGAGTTCCATCGTCATTCAAACTGTGCGTACTATGCCATAGCAACGGATCGTGGCAGCTTTCTTTCTCACACCTACATGTACATATGCTTTTTCTCGCTCCTGAGTTATTTTTCCCTTTTTCTCATTTCATTTATTTCTCCCTTCTGCCATTTCTAGGTATTCTTTTCGGTGCCCGGTCTGCATCTCTCCCTCTCTTTCTCTTCTACTCTCATTTTTGCCATGTTATACCGTTTCCCATAGTAACCTTATGCGTGCGGAATAAGCATTCTTCCCTACAACCAGAAGTAACACCGGAACAGCCTGGTAGGACCGGTATACGTTTATGAAGAAAAAAAACACTTGGAAGCTGCTTGTAGAGTCAGGGGAGCGCCCGGTCTGAACAGCCCAACTATATGTGCCGAAGATTATCTTATTTGCTACGTCCTTCCTAACAACCCACAAACAGCAAGTGGTGCTATGGAGAAAAGCTTGAGGGCAAAGGGAAAACACGAGGCAGAAGTTACACACATACATTTGTCTATCTCCAACGCATACACAGACAGATGTGGGTATCCGTTTATATAAATGCATATACCTTTAGAACATATAATATGTTGGAGTCAATGTATATGTGTAAATAGTGCAGTATACAAGGGTGAAAGAGGGTTCGGGAAACGAACCAAGGGCTTCTATGGACAGGATGTACTCCTCGGGGAGTTCTACCGACATGTCTAGCTATATGTACGAAGAGCCTCAAATGATCGTCGAAATGCATAAAACTAACGGGGGAATTAAAACACCTATTTGAAGGTTTTAATCGCGAGCGGTATTTTATTTCAACTCTAGGATCGTAACCGGTGTGTAATTCATCTTTTTAGTCTGTGATCCAGTATTCAAATCCTTGAAGAGTTTGTTATAAGATTTTTAAATGTTAGCTTACTTTTTTATGCATTCCAATTGAGGGAAACTACCGGCTTAGAGGTACGTAGATACCGCTACCTACCAGTACGTAGAGGATTTATGATATGTTTAAAACTTTTCCGAAAAAAATCGTTTTCGGCGTTTCGTTTCACCGGAAACAATTTTTTTCCAAACATGCACGGTTTCACAATATATCGATATTTATTTCGAAAGCGAACCTTATGTAGAGCTAATTTTCTTTGAATTGCGAATCTAGAGAAAAAATCGAAGAATACTTTCCGCCCGCAGGACATTATCGGAAAACGTGAATCGCTCCATCCAGCTTTAGCGCCACCATTTTGTTACCAAAATTGTGAAACAATTTGTAATTATATTTGAAGACCTATACAATAAAGGCCACGAAACAGAACTTTCATTCTATCAACTGGTATACAAAAGAAATCGGCGACATTTACCCTTTTTCGGGCTTTAGACTGGCATTTTCCCATAATAAACAGGTTGTCCCAGATCAACCGCCTGATCTTTAAGGCAGAACACCACTGTGACCCCCTATTTTTTGCCATTTTTCAAGAATTTTTTTTTGTGGGAAACAAAAGAGATATTCGAAAAAAAATTTTTTGTTTTGTTCGTTGTTTATTGAAGATACATAAAAAAAAATTTCAAATTTTTCACGCCCCATGGTGACGCTGGGGAAGCTCCCGCGTCAGGTACTGTTGCCTCTGCAGTGGTTCGCGGCACGCAGCAGAACTCTCTTCAAAGTCGATCTGAAAAAAAATACCGAGTGTTTTCGTTAATAATATGATATTTTGAAGAGAAGTACACAGGGATTTGAAAAAATATTGATTTTAAAAAAATAGGCACGCTTTTGAAATTAAAGGACGATTTTCGAGCAAAATTTCTCTTCGAAAATAGGCTATAACTTTTTTTATTATTGACATATCGAAAAAATCCTATGTACTTCTTAAGATAATCTAGTTTTATTGATGCAGTCCAAATTTGAAGTCGATCGGATAAAAATTGCTCGAGTTCTGCTGCGTGCCGCACTCAAAAAAGTGGTTCTGAGAAAAACGCGTTCAAAGTTTTAGGTTTGTTACTTTATGCGATAAATTGGAAAAAAAATGTTTACCTTTAATCAGCGATGCCGGCACCATATAGCTGGCCTTCAGGAAGCAAATCATTGTCCCTAGCATCTTTTCTCGAACTTGTAGAGGCTCTTCTTGCCTCTTTTGCAGCGTATGTGAGCGAGCGCTCCGCCAGCTCGATCCGCGCTGCGTCGGTTTCAACGCAAAAATTGAAACAATTTGGGCCGATAGTTATCCCCAACGTCTCCAAAACTTTCATGAGGCTTCTCAGGCCATCATTGAATAATAATACCGCGATATCAGCTGCATCATCGACGATTTTTTTGCTCCCGGACTGACACTTGGGGGCTATTGCCCAAACTGATTTGTTGTAGCTTTCGTTGTTGTTTTGCGTGAAGCCGCCCAAACAACGCTGCAGCAAATCGTCTCCGCTCAAATTTTCGAAGACTGGCGTAATTGCCTCCAATACTTCCTCAGGAAGAGGCGGCTTATGGCGATATTCAGAAATATTACCGCTTGCGACCGCTCGCTGCCACGAACACCACGACTCGGCTCCCTCTGGGCAATCGTCATGTTGTGGCTCACTATCTGTGGATATTTTATGTTTGATAGTTGCCCAAATTGCCTTCCTCATTTTTTCAACATCATCGCTGTTCCTCCGAATAGCCAAGCCGTAATATGTGCTCAACTCGTCAATCAATTTTCCGGTGAGCTTTCCTCTGCCAGACAATCCTTTTTGTTTTTTCACGATTTCGCGAAGGCGCGTCCCCATACGTTTTTGGACATGATCGATGCACTCTTTTTTTTTATCTCGAAACCGTCGTATGGATCGCTATTCGATATGCCCAGAAACGTTTTAGAATCGCCGTCACCAATATAATTTTTATATTTTATTCCATAGAGCTCTTCAGACCGTTGAAACATTTCGACAGCTGAGTCGACTTCCATTTTTCCGGAGGAGCCGCTATGGTTCGCCTGGCACTCATCGTCGTGGGTACTTTTCCATTCCCAGTACTCCGCAGTGCTTTCTTTTTTTCCCAATGCTCGCAAGCTTTGCAATATTTCGATTTCACCATAACGTCGATCACTTTTTTAGTGTACCAGCCGATTAGCGATGTTATGCCGAAAAGCGAGCTGAAACCGCGCTTACTCCACGATCCGTCGCCTGAAACGATAATTCCGTCCTCCACCCCATTTTCCAACGAAATTGTCTCCTCCTCAAGTGCAGCCTTTTGTTTGCTCACTGTGCTCACAGCTTTAGTGGCAATCGAAATCGAATTTAAGATTCGATCGTAGAAAGACTGAAATATGGGGCGCGGTAGGTCCATAAATGCACAAAACTTTATCAGGCCATTCAAAACCGACGCCAAGAAGACGCATACTGAATACGATCCGACGATTTATTTCGAATGCATTGTCAATCATAGGACACGAATTGATTTGCACTTTTTCACAATGGCCGCAATCGACCTCGATTTTGAATCCGAGTGCGCGCAAACTTTTTTCAGTAAACTTTATATCGCGATCACACACTTTGCACTTCACTAACTTCGATATAATGTACAATGCATTGACGAGGTGTCCTATACGATAACGGAAATTGTTAGTAACACCGACCTCTAAATCATCCGACGATTTTAACTTTTTCGCCGACGTGCTCACATACTCTGCAGAACTATTTTCGGAGCTATAACGGTTCGGAGGTTTTCGATTCGAAATTTTCGTTCGACTCCTCGTCACATAGCTCCGTTTTGTTCCCTTTTTCCCGCGTACACTTTCGGATTATCCATTTCGATGTGCAAAGAATAATTCTGAGCGTTCGATATTTATAAACGAAACGATTCGGAGCGTTTAGACACGAGTAGCGTCGCTTCTCGTCGCAAACTGACGCTATGACGCTATCCCTATACCTGCCTTGAAAATTTTTCAATTATCGCCACCTATCGCTTTTTTTCGAAACTATATTTATAACAATAGCCGGTTTTTGTGAAGGGAGACAAAAGAATACCTGGGAAAGACCCGCAGGACCTGGGAAAGGCCCGGTAGACCTGCCGACCCTGAGGCGCGCAGCTGCGCGGGACCCCGAGCGTCACGGAGCGCTGCACCGCTCCACAAAATATTCAATATCTCCGAAAATAATTATTTTTTCGACCTGGGTCCAACGGCATCTTAATCTTAAATGTATTTTAGATTTTTCTAGATGGTTTTCAGAAAATCAATTTTTTGAAGACGTCACAGTGGTGTTGTCTTTTAAGTTCTGAATAATACCATCATTCTAAATAAAAAAAGTTCTTTGCCATTTTGGCGCTTGACAAACCGTTACCAAATTACAATGCGTGGTCATATATTGCTAAGGTCATCAGGATCGTATTGTCGAATTTTTACAAATTTTGGCAGTATAAACAAAATTAATTTACTAAAATTTGGCAGTATAGAAAAAAAGCTTAGCGGGCTTGCTGTCAGCGCGAGATGATTGCACTGGATTTTGGTAACGGTTCATCAGACGCCAAAATGGCAGAGGACTTTTGTGTTCAGAATGATGGCATGTATTCAGAACTCAGAAATCGGGCGGATGACCTGGGACACCCTGTATAACACAATTGATTACTGAATGAAGAATTATTTTTTAACACTCGATTGTTTTGAAATAAAATACGAATATTCCCCTCTCAAAATTGGCTTCTGGAACATTGAATAGACCGTTTTTTTTTAAATTTAAGCACAATATTTCAGTCTAACCTTGTAAGGTTTATAGCGTTTACTTTCCCTTGCGCGTTAATTTTCTGCTTTTTTTCGAAGCACACCCGGCAGACGGTCGTAAAATAAAATTGATTGTCTCTGTTGCGTGATGTATACGACGCGAACGAACGCGAACGCGAACGCCAAGGTACTCGTGCGTGAGTCCTCACTATATTTGCGATATACGTGAATAGTACTTAAGGAATGAAATTGATTGATAAAAATCTGACCACATCTCATAATGATAGTATCTGAAACATAGGTATAATGGATCTACGGGGTAGCAACGAGGCTACCGACAAAAATATTAGAGGTTATTTACAGCTTTAAAATGATTAAAGGAAAGGGTCATGGATGAGCAGCTGGTTAAAACCAAAGAGCCTCGTGCCAGGTTGCGAATAATTTATCAGAAGTTAAATATCACCCCCCCCCCCCTCTCGCTCGCTTGCTCGCGAACGGTAGACGTTGTGGCTTCCTATAAACCTGCTTATCCACCGATTAATTTACACGTCAGCAAACTTGCGCCTAACTAAATCCCGCCATACTGCTGCACGAGAATTTATTTAGTTTCAATAATTTGTTCGATGTTGCGATAGCTCACGCTTCGTTATTCGGGTATAGAATTTTGGTTGATACGTATCCAATGCATTATCCAGATTTTTTTTAACTTAAGCAAAATATTGTGAATATATAATAAGTTCTGCACAAGGAAGGTGGCGATACATTTAAATGGCTCGTTCCAATCCCTTCGCGCTCTATCGTCCACCTGATCAAGCAAGAGGGATAGAAAAAAATACCTAAAATTAACTTTTCCATACCTTTAGATATCGAAAAAGGGTATCACTTTTTAGTCTTGAACCGTTTGAAATGTAATTGAAGTTTGCCGAAATTCAGGGATATATAAAATGGTATTCATATGCTGGTTAATGGACAATGCGTGGAGTCTATAAGTACCATACATTTTAGCGCACTCAAATGAATACATCATCTGAAACGCCACAAAAAATGGTATATCTATTTTTATTTCTTTATACTATTATAATACAAGGACGAGACAAAAGAATTGCGCTGAAAAATCATTATGATATTTATTAGATCAAGCGGATCCGTCGTTTTTCACGCAAGTGGTATGTGGTAAGCATTGATGGATAAAACTCAAACCTATTCTCAATCAACCATCTCCTCATCTATACACATTAATTATACACAGACACCCTATATAGATGATGTGTGCGTGTGTGCGTGTGTGTCTATGTATAGCGTAGAGAAGACAGTTACAGTTCGTGTGGCTCGAGGTTAACTGCACACGACATTTCATCATGTTAATGGACAAAAAGTCAGTAACTCTAGTCGTCGAGGCGGAGGAAGGAAGAGTTGGTTTAGCTGCTAGCATGCAAAGTAGCGTTACACGTATTAACTATACCTATAGATAACTGTGAATGTCGAGGTGTAAAGTATATACGAGAAACGTAACGCAATAAGGGTGCAGGGCTGAAGTCTACCGAAGCGGTACTCTTCTGGCCTATGCGAAAAGTCATTAAGGAAGTGTGGGAGATACAATCACAGGCAAAATTAATCGAAATTTGAAATTCTCAAATACATGTAGATGTAAAATAATCAACTTTCCAAGAAGATGTGTTTTTCTTCGTCTTTTGAAATTGATTCGCCTGTATTTGATCATTTTAATTTTTTATAGGGCGAAACGCTTGAAAATGGTCTGCCTACTATGTCATACAGATGCATTAACATTTGCGAGGGAGCTAAACAAAAGACAGCACAGAATATTAGTACGTTGTATTTAAGGGGGGAGATACCTTTAGGCGTGGAAAAATTTGGCTGATTTTCACAATTTTTTTTGTTATTACGAAAGATTTTTTCATCATTTTTTAGACTCGGGTATGTTTTATTACTAATTGTGGCTGTTGCATGGTACTTTTTCGAAAGTTAATCTCTGAAATTGACGGAGGTATCGCACGGCCTTCTAAACTGCATTTTCGAAACTGGCGTGACTTATAGCTAAAAAACTAATCGACCAAATCTGATGAAATTTGTTACAAATCTGTTTAACCTTATTGCCTAAAACATGACCCGAATGTTTTTGCCACATACCATGCAACAGCCACAATTAGTAATAAAACATACCCGAGTCTAAAAAATGATGAAAAAATCTTTCGTAATAAAAAAAAAATCGAAGTGAGACTCGAACCAGCGACCCCGCGATTACTAGACTCGAGCGCTACCGGGTACGCCACGAGCCCGATTTGAATATCGTTGCATCTTTGTGGGATAAGAGTGCGCTCGAAAATTTCAAAGTCAATTTTCTCGAAAATTTCTGAATATGGCGTCGAACTGCTTTGGGATATTAATATTCGAGCTCTGAACTTCGCGTACCATGAGTACGAAAAATTACAAAAATCCGACTGCCGTACTGTCCCCTTGTAAGTCTCAAAATTGACGAAAAAATCATTAAAATCAGCAATTTTTCCTCGCTTTAAGGTGTCTCTCCCCATAATGATCTCGTGATGAAACCGTTTCTTCCATCCACGCATTGCCCACACGAAAAATTTAAAACGTGCACAATTTTGTCATTATCCATTTGCTCATTATATCAGAGGGAAAAACAACTTCCATTAAGAACGTATGCATAACTGCTGCAAGAATTAGGATTCCTGTCTTCAACGGGTTTCGAGATCGACCCCAAACTTTGCATACAGGCGTAAAGCAAACTAATAATGCATCTAATGGCCACGGCAGCGTTTTTGGAAGACCCATACCTTCTCAAAGAGCACAGCAGGTGGAAACGACAAAGTAACCGGCGACAAAGAACGAAATGCCCATCCTGGTCATCCGTTTTTTAAGTACCATACTTTTTTTTAAGTATACCCTGTACTTAAAAAAATATACATCTACGAGCGGGTATATATATATCCACACACACACACACGCACGCACACACACACACACACACACACACACACACACACACACACACACACACACACACACACACACACACACACACACACACTCATTTGTATATATGCTCGTTTCGTCGCGTTTGGTATATGCTATTAGTGAGATGGGAATCCTTACAGGTCTCCTCTTAAATATGCCACGCGATGCAACGCTCAGCAAGCAACAAAGGGGAGAGAACGATCCAAGAACTGGAAGAGGGTGAGTGTCGCGTGACTTTAGCGTGTACTTATTTCGTTACGTTTCCTAATGTCTTACGTTCAAGAGACGGAGTGAGAGCGGGTTAGTCGGAGAAAGATAAGAAGTGATGAGGCTGTTTAACTCTGGGGTAAAAAGCGAGTGCGGTCTCATGCTAAAGCATTATATTAATTAAAATTTAATTAAGCTGATTGCAACGCCCTCTTAGTTGGCAATCTCGCCTCTCTCTCTCTCTCTCGCTCTCTCTCTCTCTCTCTCTCTCTCTCTCTCTCTCTCTCTCTCTCTCCTCTCTCTCTCTCTCTCTCTCTCTCTCTCTCTCTCTCTCTCTCTCTCTCTCTCCCTCTCTCTCCTCTCTCATCTCTCTCTCTCTCCTCTCTCTCTCTCTCTCTCTCTCTCTCTCTCTCTCTCTCTCTCTCTCTCTCTCTCTCTCTCTCTCTCTCTCTCTCTCTCTCTCTCTCTCTCTCTCTCTCTCTCTCTCTCTCTCGCTTCATTTCTCTGCTTGTCGACAGTCGCCGTCGATGCTGCACATATCGTTAATTAGTCGTGCGATAAGATCACGTTGACAAGACGCAGTCGAGTTGATATTAAATTTCGCTTTTAATACGAAAATTATTCTGGTCTTTGGCAACTGCAAATTAATTGCTTACTAACATTTGAAACATGTGCTAAAATCACACATCCTTTTTTCATCAACTACGAATTTGCAATATATATTTGAAGGGATTGGCGCGCCGCGAAATTTAAGCTGGTTGAGCATACTTCTCGAGTCTTCACCGATAAACGGGTTCGCACACAATAGGGCCCGTCGTTGTGGCGTAAGCTATCGTTGGATATTATCTCGATATGTCGGATAGTGAAGTACGAAACTCAACGATCTCATGTCACTATATACTATACGTATAGGTATATTTGTATCCATGTACAGTTTACACAGAACAACGTGTCAAACGTAGTACTTGCACTAATCGCAAAATGGCTTCTGTGAGCCTCTGTTTACATTTATCCGTAACCGACCACAGAGTAATATCAACAATAAATATTTCCACTAAATTACTTGCGTACGAAAAATGTCATGTGTAAAAATTACTAAAACTAATTTGCATTGCCACATATTCTTTACACCTCCACATTCACAGACCCTGCATTTCGGGCATACAACTGGAAAATCGCATTGTCATGTATCAAGTTATATAGTAATCAATGACAGTGGCCCTCATTAAGCGCCGTAACGTGGTATTCGCCGGTTACCTTGTCTCCTTGACGAAACTTGTGAACTTCGCCAAAGACGGTCCGAAGCTCGCGGCTCGCTCACACCGTATTCTCGCTGCTCGCAGACGAAAGGGATTTACGATGAGATTTACCATGCGAATCTAAAGGGGAGCTACACTTTCACTCCCTCGTTTTTGACAAATTCAAGTCATAGATGAGTATTCGTGAAAGAGCACTTCCGGAATTCATCTGCATGGAAATGTATACATGTGCGTATACAGACACCCTGACACAGATATATAGACGGAGTCTCTTGGCCATCATCGGATATATAGCCGTGTCTTATGTCGATGCGCTCATTACTGGGATGAATTGCATTATTCAAATCGGTTAACCAGGAAAGTACCGCGAGCGTACAACCGCAACGGAGAAAATGCTCTGTAAAGCTCGTTGCACCTCTCTATCCCGCTCAGCCTTCTCGTCTATGTCTTTTTCTATCTATCCAACTCTTCGCCTACGATGTGATATGCGGTTTAACTCTCAGAGGCTTTACCGCGTGCTTTCGTCAACATTTGCCTTTCTAGCTTGCTCCTTCCTGTAGTGTCGGTCGTTTACTCATTCTTCTCGTTATTCTACATTTTCTTCTATCCCACAACGTCCGCCTCTTGATATGCATGTCACAGTCATTCTCGGCTGCTGCATTTACGCAGATAAATTTTACGATGTTCATCGTATGGCCTCGCTCCTCATGGCCCTAAGATTATTATGTAAGACTGCTGAGGAAACAAACTTCGTAAAATTGTAATATTTCGTAATATTGATGTTCTAGTTTCGAGGGGAAAAAACACGGAAAAAAATATTACATGAGGTCTTCATATTTGGAGATGAGAATGAACATGAGGTATTCATATTTGGGGAACACAAAACTTATTAGGACTCGGTGTTACGTAATTTTACTCGTTTCTTTCTTGCCATGATTTTTCTTCCCGAGATGGCTACAATTAAACTTTCAACTCTATGAGTAAGGACGAATTTCGAAAGGCAACAAGATAAAAATAAACTTGCAGCGTAATTTATTTGTATTAGATGGTTGCATATGCAGCTACTTATTTATTAGCGAACGAAATGATAGTGGCGTGGTCGGAAATTGACAAAGTACCTTATTGAAAGTATTGTCTATTGGAACAGACAACCTTGGCCAATAATTATTCAGGTTCTTTAGAGGCAATCCAGTCATCCAGCTATATTTTGCCTCCTTCGTACATAGTGAATTGCTGAGCAGTAAACGCTCACTGCTTCGGTCGGAACAAATGGTAATCGGAGGGAGCGATGTCTAGGGAATATGATGGATGGGATCGGAATTCCTAGTTCACTCCGTCTAAGTACTTAACCGGTTGAGCAACATGCGGCCTGGCGTTGTCATGCTGCAAAATCAACTCCTCATGCCGATGCTCCCATTCCGACTTCTTCTCGTGCAAAGCTCACTTCGAACGCATCAGTTGCCGTCTTTAACGACTGTGGTGGTTTCCAACGGTTTCAGCAGCTCGTTATCCACGACACCTCTCTTTTAGGTGTTTTTTCGCGACCTTGTTGTCCATAGAGAAATCGCCACCTCGGAAGGTGAGAAATCAGTATTTGTATGTGGTAGTCGATGCAACATGGTCGGCACATACTTCCTCTAGCAAACGATGCATTTCCGTGGCTGATCTTTTTACCAGGAAATGATGTAGCATAACTTCCCTCAAATGTGAGATTTATTGGGAACAAGCTTGTGATTGCAAACACACTTAAAATAGATGATGTTAGGGCATTACAGAAATGTCACCTATGGTGTTTCAGCAGAACTCCATGAACATATCACCACTTCGAGAAAATGGTGTACCTAACGCCATCTATAGCCAACGGGCGGTTTCATATGCAGCCACCCAATATCAAAATGCTTACTTTGTGTCCGCATATTTTAACTGAAATTATAACAGTAGGGAACCAAAGAGTTACATTTCCGAACTCCATATGTATTATACAGGGTGAGGCACATGAAGAATTACAGAGCAATACCACTCAAACTATTTATCATATCCAAAAATGTTTGAGACAAAAGTTTCAGTGTTCGAGAAGGCCGTCATACTGGATCACCCTATTTTTTTTATCGGTGGAGGCGCTGAAGCTACGTTAATGTCAACACCACTTTTTAAAATGGAATGGTGCATTTTTTCCAACCATCTTGTGGAGCATAAAAAACATTTGGGGGTCAAAGTCGTTGAAGGTCATTCAAGGTCAGAATCGATTATCCAAATCTAAATATCTCGGACCACTACCAAATATTTGGTCGTGATCCGAGATACTTAGATTTGTATTTCATTTTGAAAGCTGACCGTGAATGACCTTGAACGACTTTGACCCTGTAAAAGTTTAGAAAAAAATGTACTATTCCATTTAAAAAAGTGGAGTTGGCCTTGCCGAAGCATCAGCGCCTCCACTGATTAAAAAATAGGGTGGTCCAGTATGACGGCCATCTCGAGCACTGAAACTTTTATGTGAAACATTTGTGGATATGATCAATAGTTTGAGTGCTATTGCTCTGTAGCACTTTATGTGCAACATAAAGTGTTCATGTTCTCAATGTTCCCTCGGAAGTCTTTGTTGCGGCCTTTTACGATCCCATATCTGTCACCTCTCACTTATTACTGCACTGTTTTCCGTTTTCAGGAGAATTCTCAGAATGTCTACGGCCACTGTTGCCTAATGCACTAATGTATCCGTGGGAAACTGTCGAAAGCCTGTCACAACATAGGTTACTGAGTTTTAGTTGCAGTACCGTTAGAAACTCAGTGAAACTGCCTCTCGCCCGGTAGTCGTCGCACAAGTCGGTTCGTGGCTACATGACCACGCATTCAAATATTGGCGTAAGCATATGATGGTCAATCCCGCATTCACTACTGTCTGTTATTTTCAAGCTCCATATTTTCCTTATTTGAATGCTGAATTTGATTTAGTTTCTTCCTTAATATATAGATCATTTTACTCTCCACAGTTCAGCGTTTAATTAGAACGAGTTACGAAAAAGAACAACAGCAGTGTAATAAAAAAAAGCTATCTTATTATTGTTAGTTTACTTGCTAAATTTCTGAACCAAAAATATTTGTTCAGCCTTTCAATGGGAAAAATAATTCAAGCGTATGTCGATAGAACCTGTCCACGTTCGCAGAAAGGAAAACAAATCTTTAGGAACTTAAAAATTGCTGACCCCCGGCCAATGCTGTGCCCCGACGCTGTTCAATTCCATACATTTGCACGTATAACTATATGCACGTACCTTTATGTCGTATTCACGTATCTCGCTAAGAGTCCGCAGAACAATTCTCGTTATAGTATGGGACAGTACGACGTAAAGAGTTCCTTGGGAATATCCTCTTCACCACAAGTTCGGGCAGTAATCTCCCAGAAGCAGACATAAAAAGCCAAGGGGCATTTACCGCAGCTATACCGGTATCTCGTCGATAGACCTGGAGAGAATCGATGGCCAGTGTAAACGGAAATGGTATAGAGTATGACGCGAAAGGGAGTAAGAAGGAAGGGAGGGAAAGAGATAAAGAGAAGAATCGAAAAGACCACCACGATTTTTCTCTCGCTACAATCTCCTCTTCTTCTCTCACCATAGTTATATTTCTTTAGCAATTCTTTCCATTCTTTTTTCCGTCGGTCTCTCTCCATCTGTTTCGCTGGCTTTCTCCCACGCAACGATAGATCGAACATCGGGACTTGCATTATGCAGCAGATTCATTTTATTTCCATCTCCTTTCTTTTCCTCGCGTGATAGAACTATAGAGTGGGAGGAAAAGAAAGCGGGATAGAGGCTCACTAACATTTTTATTGTGTACTACGGAAAGAAAAGGAAGGGTGGTTTCCCGAAAGAGGGGATGGTATATACATGTGAGAGAGGCTACGAGAATTTCCTTTGTCTATCGAAAATCGGTTTATCGACTACTTACAGGACCTACGTTCGCATCACTTCGTTCTCCGCTCTTTCGTTTTGTCTTTTTTATCTGACTTCCCTTCTCACTACCCCGCTGCGGTTCCGTTTCTTTTTCGTCTATTGCTTTTCTTTCAGACTCACCACCAGGCTTTCGCATAGGTATTATCGGCTATAGAAGAATCGTACATTGGAAGCTTTACAGAGGTAGTAAATATAAGCATAAAGCCTCTACCATGTTTATATACACACAGTGTGTGTGTGTGTATGCGTGTGCGTGTGCGTGTGCCTGTGGGTGTGTGTGTGTGTGTGTGCGTGGGCGTGTGCGTGCGCGTGTGCGTGTGCGTGTGTGTGTGTGGGCGTGGGCGTGCGTGCGTGCGTGCAAGTGTATGTGTGTGCATGTGCGCGTGCGCGTGTGTGTGTGTGTGCAAGTATATAACCGTGGCTATTGTGAGCATTATGTTATACATACATATACACAGGATCTTACTAGCTGGCATCTTCCCCTTCTCCATCTTTGCTTAGGACACCTTTTTTGTTTCTCACTTTTGGCCAACGGCACGTACGACAGACGAGAAGAGGTACAACGCTTTTCGGAAGCTATGCAAGGTATAGTACAATGCGTTTAATATACCGAGGTTTTTTTCGGCTCCGATAGACAATGGTGTTCTTCCTGAGAAATTCGTGTTTTTTCGTAATCCCGTATATGGGTGTTTCTCTACTCAATGGAAAATTGATGTCCCAGGCAAATTTGATGCATTAAAAATTATTATTCCTGAGTTGTATCTGTCTAAAACGACAATTCGTTGTCTATTCTTTGTGCTCCATAACGCACATAATAACGTAATATCTTAACATTCCTTTAACCCTTTCACACCAGACGGGACATATGCTGTCCCAGTCTGGACAGTTTTTTGAAATTACGGCTGGGACGTTATGGGATGTTATGCGTCGTTATGGGATCGTTTATGCTGTATTGAAGGGGTTAAACCCTTTCGCCATATTGAAAGGGTTAAATATCTTTCAAACATCCTAAAACACAGTCCCCTGTCGTGTCCCGTTTCTAGAATGTCAAGGTTCACGGCTAATATTTACTTTTAGTATTAACATTGTCTAATTCTAACATGAATAGGTTTAACTAGAATACAGGACATGCATTCATAAAGTACGACCATAACATAAAATACTTTTCCAATATGTAAAACTATCACTCGAATGGTATCCTAAAAATTTCAAAACAGCCCACTGACACAGTCCACAACTTCAAAATCGCGCCCAATTCGGATTTCGTTTAGTAGACATCATTCATTGCGATAAACGAACCGCAAACATGTAAAGTTCGTTCCAATTCATAGGTAAGCTACCTAACGCCAAATTATGCCGTGTGAGCGCTGCGTTTGTTCCTGAACAACATGACAGAGCCGCTTGATTGAACATTCCTCTGGTAAGTAATTCTTCTCTTATTTTATGTGATGAAATGAAAAACATTTGATACATCATTTATTCCGTTAATATGTTATCACGTGTGAGCCTTAATTGTAGAAAGATTTCAAATGATTTAGCACTCAAACACTTTTTTGCAAAAATAACAGTCCCCTGTCATTATATGACACAGGGGACCGTTTTATGCTCCCAGGGACTGTTTTCTTTTTTAACATAGATATCAGTTATCTTCTGACTTCTGGGAGTGACAGTATGCTGTTTCTTTGCGGTAATGATGGGTTTTGTGATGACGAATGCCAACATTTTAATTTCGGAACAGTGGAGTACGAAAGAAAGGCACAACTTAACGTCCTTAATATTTGAACCGACTCCGAATGTGAAAATGAATGCAGGCCTGATTTTAACACGCAGGATAATAATATTTGTGACTCTAGAATAGAGACACCTAGGGACGAACGGTTCGTATGATATTCCGTCCAATACCGAATTTTGGAATGATTCTGAGCCAAGTACAATTTCTATCAACCAATATAACATCGGAGACTACGTGTTAGTAAAGTTTCCAGGAGAAAATAAGGAATGTGGGTATATCGGTGTAATAAATCAAGTAGACAATGAGGACGGCGAAATGAGTGTTATTTTTCAAAAAAATTGTAACAATTCCAGTCACACGTTCTGAGTCGATGATACTAATGTGTCTGATAGGGTAAGTTCGGGTTGGTTCGTCACAGTTTTTTTCAAGGATCCGTCAAAATAAAAGTACAGACGTTTCTTAACCTATCTTCATTTGTAATTAAACTTTGAACATTCAACTTTAAGATAATTTACGAAATTAAAACAAACTGCTATCAGATCAACGTTAAAATTACAATTTTTTTAAAAATCACGATTGGTTATCTCTCCGGAAGTATCCAGTTGTGATGGCCATAGGAGTGGAGGTGAGTTAGCCAGTTACCCAGCATTACGCCCTTGGTTTTCTCGTTGGTTTTATGTTTCCATTTTTCATGTTTTTTTCTTTTGGCCACATCTAGAACACATACTACTGTGTCCAAAAAATAAGGTGTCATTGTATTTATTTCGAAAATTCTTTATTTATTTTTCCAAATCAATTTCATCCCCTTCAAAGTAATCCCCTCCCGATGCAATGCACTTATGCCAACGGATTTTCCAATCTTCGAAACACTGATTGTAGTCACTTTCCGGGATGGCCTTCAGTTCCGTCTTCGCTGCGGCTTGAATCTCCTCTATCGTATCAAAACGGTGTCCCCGGAGTGATCTTTTGAGCTTGCTGAACAGCCAGAAGTCGCACGGCGCCAGATGAGGTGAATACGGTGGTTGCGGAACGATATGGGTTGAGTTTTTGGCGAAACGTATCCGCAGCAGAAAATTGATTCCGCAAACAAAATTTAATGCAAATTCTTTGCTCAACAAATTTCGACATCGCAAAAAACGAAAAACTCACTTTTAGCAGCTCACAAAACGACGCGTATCTCAAACACTAATGAATATTTTGACATGTAAATTTGACATAGATGTCACTGACAGTACTACCAACCTAAAAAAAGAATAATTCTCCAAATCCTTCGACGTGCGCAGTTTAAATTCAAATGTCACCTTATTTTTTGGACACAGTAGTATAATCGAAATCAGTATAATTTTTGAGTACCCAAAGTTAGCATACTACCCACTGAAGCCAGTCTTCGCTGAGACGAGTTTCATAATAATTTTCTCCGCAACTTTTTTTATCACTGCTGTTCTATCTTCTTTCTAAGGTCTTCCTAGGTGTTTCGTAGGTCCTAGCAGCCGCACGAACCGACAATTCATCATTTTTTACAGCACTAATAACTACTATTAATGATTCTTGAGTCTAGTTTCCTCGTAGAGCAATTGATTTTCTCTCGTACTTCTTAGACATCTAAAATAAGTATAGAAAAAAATGATTTTTTTCTTAACACGTCACAACCAATTCTATGGCCATCGGACACCGACTGTACCATCTCTCCTAATCTCCCGGGAGAGATGGTCACATCTAAAATGTGAACAAATAGAAACGACGAATCCGAAATCTTGAGGTTATAACAAAGCACTGTTCGTGAACTGTTCAAGAAATACAAAAGTAACCATTACTTTTACAAAATAACTTCAGCACAATGTAAAACATGAAACCTTCAAAAAAATTGCTATAGATAGAATAACTAACAAGGATTTTACTTACTTAACATTTTTTTGCCAAACTTTTGCTCGTACACTTACACCTGCGCACGACGCGAAGTGAATTAAGCAGTAACAGGTGAAATCTAGTGCGCGGTTCACTGAAATATTTGAATTGGCCTTCCCTTATGGCCAACTCCCCCGGAATTACCCTGCAGCTTTCGACCAAATATGACAAAAATTACCAATTCCAGATCTCACCCTAAAAGGGAAAAAAATATTTTATTACGGTAAGTTACCTGTATCTGTCTATGAGAAATAAATTATGTAGGCCCAAATGTTTCTAAAAAAAAACAACGATACGACTGATTTTGTTGTAAGCTATAATGACAATTATGGAATTACTCACTACCAAAAGTATTAGTAAAAAGATGTTGATTGTGATATTTAATAATTTAAGATAATGTTTCTTTTATTTGAAGCAGTTTACGTTCCTTCACGAAAGCTATGACATGACTGACCTTGTTACTTTGTAGAGTGAGAGGTGTAGTAATGAACACATTTTAAAAGTAAAACGTTGCGTTCAATAAGTTTAATTCCAGTTGTGCTGTAAGCATTTAAGAAGATTAGGTCAAGATGTGTGCGACTCATTAAAAAAAAATTCAGCATTTGTTTTTCATTTTATTTATCATTGATTATACGTCATAAGCTGTGATAAAGTTTTAAAAAAGTATAGATTAGTTAACTTCGAAAAAAAAAACATTTTTTAAACGTAAACCGTCCCCTGGAAGATATTACAGTCCCCTGTAACGAATTTTCACAAAATCGTCCATAAGTTGCAAAATAAGGAGAAAAGGTGTCGGTTTTCTAAAAATATATGTTTAATTTATTGCTGCTTTCCGTTAAAAAATAAAAAACCTAACTGAAATAAAATAAAAACTAAATAAATAAACAATTGAAATCAAAAACAAAGTATGTACTTTCTTTTTTTCATTTTTAAGAAAAACATGCATAGGGCAGCGTGCATGGGCCACTTTCCAATTAGTAGAAAAACACCCATATACAGGTAGTAGCTTGTAGCATGTTATCGACTCTTGTTGAGTGACTTTACCAGCATCTAGCCGACACGCATTCATCTACTGATTTTTCATCAATATACCTGAAATCGGTGAATTGGTCGGAATAAATACTCAAGGGGATGCTTACGAGCGATCAAATTTTGAGAATGGTCGCTTATAGTGAAATAACGATCACTCATTCTACAGATAAGATTAGGTAATTGAGTAAATAGTATTGGTTTTCTATGGCATCTGATTTTATCCTGACGGAATTTTAACAATACATTTTTTTGTCGCCTCGTATAAACTGTTGAGTACTATTGTTTTCTATATTCGTGTCGAATCCAAAAATAATTATTTATATTGTTGGGAACATGCAGATCGCGGAAATTTGATTATGTTGTAAAGTAATTTGATTATGCTGTAATTTGGAGATTCAAAATATCAACTCATTATCGGATGTAAATAGCTAATTATGTTCGTGACATGTAACTGGATCGTTTTGATATGATTGCTTTGAATTATCAAACGAAATATTACTTTTAGAAATGTGGAGAAAACTGGAAAACGCCAACACGAAAAAGGTGTTCAAGTATGACGAGCATTTCGGCTTCGCTGTATTGCTGATAACTTGTTTTTTGTTATACGTACGTTAAACCGCCGGTTTTTCCCTCTTACAAGGAACATCCTTCAAGTGTCCGCCTCCGATTTTGTTGAAACTCATATATGTGATAGAGCATCGAAAACTTTGAGACACGTATTTTTTTTATCGGCGGAAAAACGGATTTAAGGGGGGAAACCGCCCCTCAAAGAAAGGCGAGTCGAGGGGTGATTTTGCAGTTTCATCCAGAAGCAATCCATCAATCTGAATGAAACAAAAACGAAAATTCTTCTAATGAAAAGCGATGAAAAATCCATTATGAAAATGTTAAGAAAAAATTAAATTACGGGGTAAACCACCCCGCAATTTGCCTTTTTTTCACCCCACACTTAAAAGGGTTGTATACAAATTAATAAAACAGGTATCATTTTGAAGGGCAATTAAAATTAAAGTTGACGGGTTTTTGCGTTTTCGCGGCATAGCAAATTTAAGGGGGTAAACCACCCTAACATAAATTTATTTATCATGGTCGTTTTTTCCGTGTTTAAAGTATATCCGCTGATTTTTAATATTTCTATAAGCTACAATTTAATGTTTTATCATATTTCAAAATGATTACATTCGTCTTAAGGGGTAACTACCCCTCTGACGAGAAACATCATTGAAGTATCCGCTCTCGATTTCGTTGAAACTCATATATGTGGTAAAGCATTGCAAACTATTAATCTGTTCTTTTTTGTATCGGCAGAAAAACGGTGTTAGGGGATGAAACCACCCCTCAAAGTTTCTCCCACAAGCAGTCCACCGATCTGAATGAAACTAAATCGAAAATTCCTCTAATATTAAGCGATGAAAGATCCACTACAAGAGTGTTGATTAGAAATATAATTAAGGGGTAAACCACCCCTCCATTTTCCGTTTTTCATCCCACGCTTAAGAGGGTTGTATGAAAATTAATAAAACAGGTATCATTTTGAAGGGGAATCAAAATTCAAGTTGACGCGTTCTTGCGTTTCAGCGGGACAGCAAATTTAAGGGGGTAAACCACCCCTAACATAAATTTGTTCATTTCCATTCATTTAAAAAACCAGAAGATTTTGAACATCCTGTTACCTTTGGTTTTGGTAAATCGAACACACATTGTGAAATACCCGGTTGCAATAATTTGGCCATTATCAGATGTGCATGGTGCAAAAAGTCGTTGTGTTTAAAGAATTTTTTTGTCGATTATCATTATTGCAGGAATTATGAGCCATAATTGTTGATAGACTAGAAAAAAAAGTATATATCACAAGAAAATGATTTGACGGCATATGACTGCGATACTTTTCACCAGTACTATTAATTAAATCAGCTGATATGATTCTCAAATGAAATGTCAAAATATATTAAAAACATGTTCGTTAACCTACTGTAAAACCCTCAGTTTCATTAATATGTTTAATTAAATAAACGGTAAAATAATAAAAAATACATCCCACCACAAAACTACGTCTCTGGCTAAATTATCGCTTGATCCAGGCGCATCATCGTTCCGAAATATACGAAGTGAGCCTTATAACTTATTCTGAAAATTATTATAATTAATGATTAGTAGAAGTGTAGGTTTATTCCTATGGGGATGCTTAATGGACGTGCATATTAAAATCGGAAGCGTTTCGACACGAAAACATGAGTCTTATGAGTAAGGGTAACCCCACGTTCCCGCTCCCAAAGTACCGCTCCTAAAGCTCAAAACGAATATGCCTGCACACACAAACATAATATTTGATATTACATACATTGATATTACCGATGAAATGAAAACAGTTTTAAGGCTTCACTCCCACTTGTAGCGCAAAAAAAGGCCTTTTTCATTAATTTTTTTAAAGAAAACTACAAAACTTTTTTAATCGATCAATATACCATCTTAAAGAACACATCTTGAAGAACTTTCATTAATTTTTGTATTGAAAAATATTACATTGTTTAGTGGCAAATGGCCGTCAATGGAATAATGTTTTTATATACACGGTTTGCGGTAACCAACATTGCGGCGAAGTGGATCATCTGAAAAAAAAATGGGGATGGATTTAGTCAAATATAAGTATAAACTAGTCTTTAATCAAAGGATTTTTAAAAATATTCATTTTTCACACAATGGCGGACAGTTAAAGTTAATGGTTCGATTTTAACGAAAAAAACGGACGTTTTTTGGCTATAAAACGGCCATTTTCTTCGAAAAAAAATCGAACGATTAAAGACTACATTTTTATGTATTAAATAAGCCTGCGAAATTTCAATCGGTTCATTAGTGTTCGAGTAATCTTGGTCACCGACTACAGAAATGCCATTTTGAGAAAAACGCGTTTAAAGTTTCAATTTCCGATCGTTTACACAACGGATTCTTCTCTTTCAACGCTCATGTCTCAGTCAATTTTGTTCGGATCGACTTGAAATTTTCAGGACATATTCTCAGATACTTATAACTTCAAATAAATGTAATAAAAAAATCGATTTTTTCAAAATCGCAAGTGGGGGTAACCCCTTAAAGAAATTCGTGAAACCTTTCGCGAAACTTCAAACGAAAAGCAATTAGAGGGGGTAGTTTACCCTTAAAAAGTAAAAATTTAACAACGTTATAATTTATAAACGCGAGAGAATATTTTGAATCCGCGGATACATGTTAAATACAGAAAACACGAGGGTGATGAATAAATTTATGTTAGGGGTGGTTTACCTCCTTAAATTTAATGTCCCGCTGAAACGCAAAAACGCGTCACCGTGAATTTTAATTCCCCTTCAAAATGGTATCTGTTTTATTAATTTTCATACAACCCTCTTAAGCGTGAGGTGAAAAACGGCAAATGAAGGGGTGGTTTACCCCTTAATTATATTTCTAATCAACACTCTTGTAGTGAACTTTGCATCGCTTAATATTAGAGGAATTTTCGATTTTCTTTTATTCAGATAGGTGGACTGCTTGTGGGAGAAACTTTGAGGGGTGGTTTCATCCCCTAACACCGTTTTTCTGCCAATACAAAAAAAAACATGTTTAATAGATTGCAATGCTTTACCACATATATGAGTTTCAACGAAATCGAAAGCGGATACTTCAATGATGTTTCTCGTCAGAGGGGTAGTTACTCCTTAAAACGAATGTAATAATTTTGAAATATGATAAAACATTAAACTGTAGCTTATAGAAATATTTAGAATCAGCGGATATAATTTAGACACAGAAAAAATACCATGATAAATAAATTTATGTTAGGGGTGGTTTACCCCCTTAAATTTGCTATGCCGCCAAAACGCAAAAACCCGTCAACTTTAATTTTGATTGTCCTTTAAAATGATACCTGTTTTATTAATTTGCATACAACCCTCTTAAGTGTGTGGTGAAAAAAACGCAAATTGAGGGGCGGTTTACCCCCAATTTAATTTTTTCTTAACATTTTCATAGTGGTTTTTTCATCGCTTTTCATTGCAAGAATTTTCGTTTTTGTTTCATTTAGATCGGTGGATTGCTTCTGGGTGAAACTGCAAAATCACCCCTCGACACGCCTTTCTTTGAGGGGCGGTTTCCCCCCTTAAATCCGTTTTTCCGCCGATAAAAAAAATACGTGTCTCAAAGTTTTCGATGCTCCATCACATATATGAGTTTCAACAAAATCGGAGGCGGACACCTGAGGGATGTTCCTTGTTAGTTATTTCTCGACTTTTGGCATATCGATGCTTGAACTTAAAGCTCGTCGAAACCACCGAGTATAATAATTTTTCGGCATAATCCAAGTGTCGACTGCTTGGTTGACTGCACACGAAGAAGTTGTTTTTTCCTGCACCCATAAGGATTCTGCGATGTACTAAAAACTTTTACCAACCTAGTTCACGGCGCGCACAGTTGGAGGACTTTCCGAGAGTTTCAAGTATTTACCAGGGCCTCGCGAATTCACCGTCATTAACAAGGGGATAATATAACGTCGATTCCCCGTCATTTACGGTGGCGATCTTTCAAGTGTAAGCTTTAAGGGCCCAAAGGAAGATGGGTCGACGACCCTTCCGAGTAGCTTTCGTTTTCCTTTAACATTTGTTTGATGTCGGTGTCGTTGATTATGATGTATCATATATGGAAAACAATAACGAGCGACGAAAACTTTACTTTTTACTTTACCGAATTGCAAACGGCCTAAGTTTTATTACATTGGTTTTGGATTCCAATGTGTGTACTAGGGAAAAATAACGTGTTTTTCAATATATATTCTATACAATCTATTTTTTATAATTTATCAGCATCGAGGATTGTTAACAGCAAGAATACACATCTATCATAAGTGGAAACTTTGATGTATTTGCCATTCGCAAATCAAAATACTATTGATTGAATACATTCATTATAAGTTTGAGATAACAATGTGTTTGAATCAGAAACACACCTACTGTATACGAAGAAGAATTTTGTTTTCAAATATTATGTTATACATTGAAAATAAAAATGTGTTGCCATCAATTATGTATTCATATATATGGGCTGAAGAAATACTTAACACAAATTAAAGAAAAAATTCGAAACAGAGCACTAGTGAGCCGTGAAGCAGAAAAAAAATATTTCATTTGACTATATTGGAGTTAAACGTAATTTAGTTTTATAACAGTGCATAATCCGGTTTTCCTGAAATACTTTTAAAAAGTGCCGAGATCATTTAATATTTTTGTATCAATTCACTGCTAGACTTTGAATAAGTTGGTAACACGAATCGTGCATAAGTATATAATTGGCTGCAAGCCCAATGGCCTTTCCAGAATGAATGGACTAAAAATTTCGCTTTTTTGTCGGGTATATTACACTGCCAATTCGCAAAGCCTCTCTGTTCTAATGTCTTCAACTCCTTTACAAATTGATTCGACACCGGTACAATCAGGAACGATAGTCAGGAATTTGTTTTCCCCAACATAAATCACTTCCTCGCGGCCAATCATGCGAGAGTTCCCAATCGGATCTTCTTCGTAAACACTTGGAAACAGACCGCGGAACTTCACATCGGTGTATCTCTTGCGCTCAATTCTCGCAACTCCCCGAGCGTTAAGCAGAGAAATTCGAATTAGCGGCGAGAGAAAGAGTGGTATGGAGGCAAAGAGAAAGCGACGTTGAAAGCGGTTTTGAACATGAGCGAGCTTGTGCTCTTCGGAAGCAAGCACAGCCAAATCGAGAAGGGCAAGCAGCTGAGTTGAAATGTATCCATGTGTGCGCGCGCGCGCGCGCGAGAGAGAGAGAGAGAGAGAGAGAGAGAGGCACTTTTTAAAAGTATTTCAGGAAAACTGGATTATGCACTGTTATAAAACTAAATTACGTTTAACTCCAATATAGTCAAATGAAATATTTTTGTTCTGCTTCACGGCTCACTAGTGCTCTGTTTCGAATTTTTTCTTTAATTTGTGTTAAGTATTTCTTCAGCCCATATATATGAATACATAATTGATGGCAACACATTTTTATTTTCAATGTATATTATAATATTTGAAAACAAAATTCTTCTTCGTATACAGTAGGTGTGTCTCTGATTCAAACACATTGTTATCTCAAACTTATAATGAATGTATTCAATCAATAGTATTTTGATTTGCGAATGGAAAATACATCAAAGTTTCCACTTATAATAGATGTGTATTCTTGCTGTTAACAATCCTCGATGCTGATAAATTATAAAAAATATATTGTATAGAATATATATTGAAAAACGCGTTATTTTTCCCTAGTACACACATTGGAATCCAAAACCAATGTAATAAAACTTAGGCCGTTTGAAATTCGGTAAAGTAAAAAGTAAAGTTTTCGTCGCTCGTCTCTCTCTCTCTCGTCG
>OZ023316.1:5781028-5914271 GCA_964007375.1 Ophion obscuratus | reverse complement strand
CCAACGTTCTTGAACCGTTTTCGATATCTAGCGTTCGCATTTTCCAATCCACCCTATTATATTGTCTCTCTTCCTCGCCCCGCTCCTCCCCCTCTCTCACCACAAATCGTTCCAGCGTTACCTTTTTTTCACGACAATTTAAAACCTCGTACTTGGGTCTTTAGCGGCTTTCCGTGTCACCGCGGGAGACCTCAAAAATGGACGAAAATATCTCTCCACAGCGGATAGAAACTCGATTTTGGCACGCCAGCCGTGACTTCATGAAATATTAAACCTGTTATTACCCGAAAGGCCAAAAGTTGGACAAAAATGAACAAGTCGTCCTCAGTACATGCCGTATTAAGGTGAAACCGCGAATGGCTCATTAAATCAATTATGGTTCCTTAGATCGTATCCACATTTACTTGGATAACTGCGGCAATTCTAGAGCTACTACATGCAAACCAGAGTTCCGTCCAGAGATGGAAGGAACGCTTTTATTAGATCAAAACCAATCGGTGGCGGGCTTGCTCGTCCACCGTTTACCTTGGTGACTCTGAATAACTATGAACAAGTTATCAAAGCAGTTGTCGGATGCATTTTTGGAATTGTTCTTTCTTCAATTTCTCTCCATGCAATATGTTGAGAAGCTCAACCGATTTTAAAAAATATCAATACTTTAATCACGAACGCCCCAAACCTTCAGCTCATCTCATTTGAGATATAGATTCGTGAAAGCTGGAGCGATAGGGACTTGGTAAATAAAGTGACAAAGGCACCAAGCATGTTATATATTGCAATGTTATCATTAGAGAGTCCAACACTAAGTATCCAATATCGATAGATATAGTATGATATTATAATTGTAAGATGATACAGATGCAAATTCATGTTATTCTCCGAGGAGTATCAATTCGTGTATAAACCAATCTGATTTAACCCCATAAACTGCTTTTTCGCACTGAAAAACGTTAACTTCATTCCATTTTATAAAAAACTACAAATCCGTGATCAAGATACAAGTCGCTAATAGACAAAAAGACCCGTTTGTTATTAGGTAGTTGCATTGAAACCCTCTGTTTGGCTGTCTGTATCTATAGGTGTTTTGTACTCAAAAACGGATAGACGTCGCTCATGTTAGCTTGAAAGATGGCCCTGTGTGACTAATTTCAAACCAAAACGCGCCATATTTAGTGGAGACACGTGCCTTGACCGAGGAAGTTATGAATGGACCGTGGCAAGTTGTACTTCTTCACTACTTCGATTTTCAAAAAAGTACATCTAAAACTCGCCGATTGCTCATACAAACTTACGCTAAGTTCGCACCTTCCGAAACTATGTATAAATATTCTAATATAACGATTGTGACCCGTATGACAAATAACGACCAAGTCAGTCGAAAAACATTGAGGATACTGAATTGCAAAGCTTGCTGAATGAAAACTCTCCTCTAACATTTGAAGAATTGGCTGAACCGCTCATTGTTAACAAGTAAACACTGTCCTTACGTTTGCATGCCGTGGGGAAGCTACAGGAAGAAGGGAGAGGGAAGTTATACGAGCCCAGCGAGAACGTCATTACGGATCGACTAAACTTCACTATTCCTTTGCTTGTACAGAAAAAGTTTCTTGTGACATGCTGCAATTGGGAACGAAAAATAGATTTTTTTTTCGTCAGCCCTAAATGCAAAAAATTATAGGTTTATCTCGGCCAACCATCAATATTGACGCCAAAACGGAATTTCCACGGTCACACGGTCATGCTGTGTATCTGGCAGGATATGGAGGGGTTGGTACGTTGTGAGCTCCTGAAACACAACCAAACGGTCACTGCCGGACGTTACCAACAGCAGCTGAAGCGGTTCAACGACAATTTAACAAAAAAATTATCGTTCAAATGCTGAGGCTGTTAGTAGTATCAAATTGCCGAAAGGTACTTTTGCTGCACGAAAACGTTGGGCCCCACGTTGCATGGACGGTGAAAAAACACTGATGGAAATGGAATGGAAGGTCCTCCTTCACCCGGCGAATTCTGCAGGCCTTACCCCAAGTGATTATCCCTTGTTCCGGTCGATGCAACATGCCTTGAAAGATACACACTTCCACAATTACGAGAAAGTCGAAAAATAGGTAGATGAGTGGATAGCATAAAAAAACTGGGCATTATGTCAACGTTGAATTCAGCGTTTGCCAAAGAGTTAATAGAAAATAGCAGCATCCGCTGGAAAATACTTCGATTAATGTATTGCAACAAGTTAAAAAAAAATTATTTCTTAAAAAACGAGAAGCAGCGGCTTTCAATGCATCTACCTAACAGCAAATACATGACGTCTAAATTTGAATGAGAATGCGCTAGATTTGATCAATATGGTTAGAAGGAGGAAATAAAATGGGTATTCTAGTTTAACCAATCTTACGGAGAATTTATAGACGATTTCATCACAAAAAACGAGGAGTCGATAAAAGTGCGAATAAAAAGGGCTGATACCGTTCGAAGCCGATACAGAAATCAGAGATTGTCAATTCAACGTTACAGACCATACCTTTTTCCTAAGATACTACAGATACCTCATGTATGAGCATGGAAGTAAACTCAGATGTCGCGCAAAAACTCTTCTGTGCACTCCAAGAATACACTTCTGAACTGGCTTAATCGTCGTTGTTGGAATTAGCTTTACAAAGATTTATGCATGTACATCCGTGTAAGCGTTTTTCGATTGACATTTATCTACATCTACCGTTTCAGCCAACTAATTATTGAAAATCAGGCAGATGTCACCTTTGTCGGATCTACAGAAAATCGACGAACATGCGAAAAGTGCCGACCTCAGAAGGTTGGCAAACCTTATAACCAAAACATGGATCGAAATAAGTCTGGCCGAAATACAGAGTGAGGTACTAACTGTTGCTACTTTGAATATCTCTGTATAATTATCGACGTCACGAAAAAATGTTTGAAATAAAAGTTGTACCGTACGAAAAGGGTCATCAAATGCGACCATTTTTTTCATCGCAGTGGAGGCGCTGTCGCACAGTAAAGGTCACCTCCACTTTTTTAAAAGGGACGGTACATTTTTTTTAACTATCTTGTAGAGCATCGAAAACTGCATAAAAACATTTAGGGGTCAAAGTCGTTCAAGGTCATTTAGAATCAAAAAGTGACATAAACATTATTTTTATGTGAAATTACCTTTATTCACAGTCGATGTTCAAAGTGATTGCCATTGGAATCAATGCAGTATTGCAATCTTCTCATCACGAATTTCTTATCACTTCGACCCTTATCGCCGAAATCTTGCCATTGTCTTATATGTAAACAACGGCACCAAACCTACAATGTACACGGAACAATGTGCAATGTTTCGCTAAAACAAACCCAAGATAACGATAGTAAGAATGGTGAGACTAGTATTAATGAATCAAGCGAACGTAAATGATGTATTCTTTTGAAGAGTAAACTGATATGCTTCTAATTTACGAAGAATGTCAGAGAAATGCAGTGTGAGCTAGAGACTTATACGCTGAAAAATTTCCTGAACGTTCTCATCCTACACGCCGTACATTTCAAATGTTGTACATTAAACTAAGGACAACTGGATCCTTAATCTGTCGGGAAAGTAACCGAATTCGAAAGCGAGTTACTAACGAATAAACGGAAATTGGTGTTCTTGCCGCCGTTCATCGAGACCCTTGTGCGAGTTTTCGTCAAATTGCGAGGGAATCTGGTGTAAGCCAAAGAAGTATTCTACGTGTTCTACATCGTCATAAATATCATCCTTACCACATCAGTCTCCACCAGGAATTGACTGGTACGGATTTTATGAATCGCATTGAATTCTGCCGATGGGCTCAACGCCAGATTCAGAGAGATGGCTCATTTATTAATCGGATTTTATTTACTGATAAGGCAACATTTATGAATCATGGAAATATTAACTTGCATAACATGCATTTGTGGTCAACTGAAGATCCACTTTGGCTGCGGTCAGTTGCACACCAAAGACTGTGGTCGGTTAATGTATGGTGTGGGGTTATTGGAGATAGAATCATAGGCCCTTATTTCATCGAAGGGAATCTTAATGGTAGGAAGTACACCACATTCCTTCAAGAAACATTAGGTCTGTTATTGGAAGAAATACCGTTAGAAACGAGAAACAGAATGTGGTATCAACAGGATGGGTGCCCGGCACATTTTTGGCTGATACCTTGAAATGAATTGCAACAGACATTTCCAAATCATTGGATTGGACGCGGAGGAGCTGTATCGTGGTCGGCTCGCTCGCTAGACTTGACGCCTCTGGACTTTTTCTTGTGGGGATACTTCAAAGATCTTGTTTATAAAGAACGTCCAACTACGCCGGATGATAGGCGTGAGAGAATTCTTGAGCCTGTGATTCGATACGTGCCGAAGTGATAAGAAATTCTACACACTCCGTGATTAGGAGATTGCAATACTGCATTGATTCCAATGGCAATCACTTTGAACATCTACTGTGAATAAAGGTAATTTTACATAAAAATAAAGTTCATGTCACTTTTGATCTTAGATGACCTTGAACGACTTTGAACCCTAAATGTTTTTTTATGCAGTTTTCGATGCTCTACAAGATAAGTGAAAAAAATGTACCGTCCCATATAAAAAAGTGGAGGTGACCTTTAATGTGCGACTCCACTGCGATAAAAAGAATGGTGGCATTTGATGACCCCTTTCGTACGATACAACTTTTATTTCAAACATTTTTTTGTGACGTCGATAATTACAGAGATATTCAATGTGGCAACAGGTAGTGCCTCAGCCTGTATATAAGAATGGATGTATCAGTCAAAATATTTCCCTTGAAGTTGCATTGATAGATTGCCGCATTTCGTAAAAAAATGTGTATGTACCTATTTATTGTACATATATACATATTTATTGTATATATATCATATATATATACAACAAATATATATACATATGTGTGTGTGTGTGTGTGTGTGTGCGCGTACGTGCGTGCGTGCGTGCGTGCGTGCGTGCGTGCGTGCGTGCGTGCGTGTGTGTGTGTGTGTGTGTGTGTGTGTGTGTGTGTGTGTGTGTGTGTGTGTGTGAGTGTGCGCGCGCGTGCGTGTGTGTGTGTTTAAAGAGGTTTAGTGGGCCTCCGCACCGTAGCAAATAATTGCCTTGTGTCGGGCTTGCACCGACTAAAAACTCCAGTTCCCCTACGGCCTGACAAATTCTCCCGCGGGCCGACCGCTACGTATTACACCGCGGAATAAGCCATAGCCATAGCTCTTCCTGCAGTGTTGTCAGACGACCTTACATCCCCCGTTCCACTCGAGATGGTATGCGTCGTTGAGGGGTTCGTGTCGCTTATTTCATCTATGACTGCCTGGTCTTCCAGCGTCGTCTTCTTCCTCGCGCGTTCTGCATGTCGCAACTCCTTCATTACTGCGGCAGCATAAGCCGATACCGCTGTCCATGCGTCTGCTGACTTCCGCATCAACTCCGTCAGGTTGTCCGGGGTGATGCGGTTCTCCAGCTGATCCTCGACTATCGCGCGGGAGGCAATGAAACGTGGGTCTTGGAACAATGCATGTTCAGCGATTTTCTCGCTTGTTACATATGCAGGGCAGTCCGGGGCATCTGCATAATTATACTTATAGAGATAAGCCCGGAAACAGCCGTGTCCTGAGATCACTTGAGAGAGATAAAGCGCCCCGTGTGGACAGTTCACCCATATCTCCAAATACGGGATTAGTCAGTGCGTCCACCTTCCCTTTGTAGATGCATCCCACATTATCTGCCACTGGTTGAAACTGGTTGCTCTCGCTTCTATCCTTGCGTAACTGGGATTTCTAGCTTCCTTCTGCTGGTACATCGATCTACGCTCCTCGGCGAGCACCTCAATGGGCAGCATTCCCGCGATAACGTTGATAGCGTCCTCAGAGACAGTGCGAAATGCACAGGCTACCCTTGAGGCGCTGACGCGATACGTTGCTGCAGCCTTCCTGCGGTACTCCTGGATTTTCAGTGCATCAGCCCGTATGGGTATACCATAGGTGAGCACTAAGGTCGTCACTGATGACGGCGTTTCCAACCCTGAGCGTCACCGTTTCCATCACCTTCCTCCTGGATACGAGGAGTACTTTTGTTTTGTGGGCTGCAAGCTGCAGTCCAACAGAAGACATCCATTCCTTTATCTCGGCGAAAGCTTCGCCGAAGAGTGCAGTGATTCGCTCCAGGAATTTGGCGATGACAATGAGCGCCGCGTCACCTGCGAACACTACGATGGACACACCTTTCGGCAATTGTAATAGCATCAGGTCATTCCACATGATGATCCACAGAAGCGGTCCAAGTACAGAGACCTGAGGAGCTCCTCCAGTCATCCTATACGTCCTCAGTCTATCCTCTGCGTTGTACATGAGCCACCTATTACAGAGGTACCTCGCCACCATTCCCCGTAGGTACCATGGTACACCTAATGGTTTTAGGGCATCCATGATACACTTTCAGATCGCCGAATTGAAAGCGTTTTTGACGTCGAGAGCGACAACGGCGCAGTACTTCTTGGACCCTCTTGTCCATCCTTTCCCCGCAGTCGACTCGTGCGCCTGCTTCTCCACTATGTTAATGACATCCAGAGTAGAGCGCTCCTCTTGAAGCCAAACTGGCCCTCCGCCACTAGAAAGTCGACGACCTTCTCAATCGTGTTAGGGATGATGCGCTCGAAGATCTTTCCGGCGGTATCCAGCATACAGAGCGGACGATAGAATGAAGGTTCGTCCGGTGGCGTCTTCCCTTTCGGGAGGAGCACTACCTTTTGCCACTTCCACTTGGCCGGAAAAATTCCTTCCTTAAGACACGCATTGCACATGCCCAGGAATATTGCTGGTGCCAACTTGATCGCTGCCTTGAGTGCGATGTTCGATATCCCATCCATGCCGGGGGCTTAATTGTTCCCTCCCTGGCAATCGCCGTAAGACGCTCTTCATGGATGGGATGTCCTCATCGACGTCCTCCTCGAACTGGTTGGCCTCCTCGGGTTGCTCAGGGAACAGATGTGTAACAATCTTTTCCAGCAGAGCTGCGTCCACAGAAGATGGCATTCGCTGGTTTCTCAGCCGAGTCATTATCACTTTGTACGGGCTGCCCCAGGGAGCATCTTCCACCTCGCTAAGCAGTTCGCCCTAGTTTTCAGCTTTACTCTGCTTGATAGCCTTTTTAAGCTTCAAGCGCGCCTTCCTGTGCTGTTCTTCCAAATCGGGGAACGAGCGTTTGCCACGAGCTCGTTGCGCTAGGCGACGAGTCCGATGACACTCCCTTCGGAGGCCGGCAGTTCGTTCGCTCCACCAGTGTACCGCCGGTCGAAAGTCGACATCACGTTTTCGTGGCATTGTGGCATCGCATGCTTCGGTGACCCTCTGCATGACCACCTCGACCTTCTCGGTTGCACTTTCCGCTGCGAGGGGGCTGGTGTTGAAAGTTTCATGAAACAAGTCCGCGTCAAAAATTTTCGCTTTCCAGCCCTTCTCGTTTGTCGTTGGTGCCTTCGCTGTTCTGCTGAAGTCTTCGAAAATCTCTCAGAGAATCACTTGATGATCACTGTGAGTGTAGATATCACTGACTACCCAGTGACACTGGTTTCCTCTCGCCAGGCTACTACTCACAATAGTGAGGTCCACTAGAGAGGAGGTTTCACCTTCAAGGAGGTTGGAGCGTTAGGCACAATCCAAGATTAAATTCAATTTAAAAAAATACATGTTATTCTTTAAACTATACTGATTCTTTACGATTTTTTAAACTTTTTTCACCACTAAACACAGGAGACAAAAAATAGTTTAATGTATGTAATTTAACGTGCGGTTAGATGGGTAAGACTTTCACACTAAAGGTTATGTAATTTTTATTTTTATTTAGCACCAAGATAAACCATTTCTAACATCGGATTAACGCAAACTGAACCTTTGTGAACATTTAGAAAAAAAAATCCTCATCTTGCACATTGTAAACTATTGGCCAATAATCTCGTGACGTAAATATGAATAGGCATAATTATGAATTACTCAAAATTTCATTGTGAATTGTATAAAACATTGGTTGTCGTAGATTTTTCATAATAATCATCCATAATGTTATGCTGTTTCAAGTTGGTAGTTACACAAAAGTTTTTCTACTTTAGGTAATAAAAATGTTAAAATGCATAATTTTACCCTTTATATATTAAAAAAAATTAGCATATATAGAATAAATCGGTACCTCGTATACATTTTTTTGAGGTTAATTGAAAAAAAATGAATAAACCGTCATTTGACTCAACTGAATTGCTCCAACCTCCTTAACAAAAGTGAGTTTTGTACGTGCATTAAATGGTACTACATCCGATAAGGACATAGCCTCCAGCAGGGATTGGTCCTTCCTGTTCGTCACTTTACTACCCCATTCCACAGCCCACGCGTTGTAGTCTCCGGCTATGGCTACCGGGAAGCGTTGTTTAGCGTCTGCGACTAAGTTGTCGAGAAAATTCTCAAACTCATGAGTCGTCAGGCTAGACGGTGCGTAACAACTGTAGAAATGAACTCCTTTGCCTTTGATTCACACAAAACCAGTTTCCATTCGACTCGGAAGATCTTGAAATGGAAGCTTTCCACAGGATCAAATTGCGGCCTTCCCACTTACGTCAGATTCCCAGGGGTGTGTGTCTAGATGTCTATCTGGTTCCGAGAGTATCGCCAAGTCAGGCTTCAGCTTGCGCACAGTCTGCATGAGCCAGTCCTTTGCGGCTTCACAATGGTTGAGGTTGAGCACTCTCATTTGTATCGTTTTTGGAGTGCCTGGAGAGCCTGGAGAGCCCGTGTCACATCCGGAAGGGATGACAGCATCATATTTTCGTTTCCCTCTTTGTAGCCTACGCGTAGCGCAATAGCACGTGATGAGGGTAAGAAGGGGTAGTGCGTGGAAAAGTATAGAATTAAGGAATTGACGCGATATTTCGGTATTGACGAATAATTCGACAGAATTGGTGTACGATTGACACTATGTTATTTTTTATAAGATTATTAGACGGGTTAAAGCGATCAGGCCTACGGTGAATGATACAGAAAAGAAAAAGGTATGGTTAGCTTACCTGTGTTGGTTTGACGCTCGGTCGCTCGCTCGCTCGCTTGCATGGATGTTTGTTGTCGCTCGCGTTACAAGGGCCTTTGCTCTTGGCCTGGTGCGCTCTCTAGTACAATTGCTGATAAGACGCTCGCAGGATTTTACGCTGGACGTGTGTATACTCGACGTGTTTACTACGACGGGCACTACGCGTAGATAGAAATATTAACGGCGCTCAAGGTCGATGAATTGAGATTGATATTCACGGACCAATGATAGAAAGTATACAAGTGTAAAATAAAACTGTTGTGACTCGAAAAATGAAGACGGTTCGAATGAAGGATAATCGGAGATATTCGTTAAGGCTTCTGGGTTAAGACTTGATATAAGGAGTGATTCGGTCGTCGGAAATATTGGTTGATGGAATACTAACTTCTGAATTTGATGAAGATTGTCGGGAGACTGGGATTGAGACTTGATAGAAGAACTTGAGTCGATGGTAGTTGACGGGAGACTAAGATTGAGACTGGATAGAAGAACTTGATGTGACGGTGGTTGACGGGAGACTGGTTCGGCCTTGTGCACACTGAACCTTCTTGGTTCGCATGCGAATGTTTAGAGTGAGTTGGAGACAATCTTTCGTTTCTCTTCTTAGAAATAATGACGCTCGTGGAAGGGGCAATTTCGCTTTGTTAACGGAACGTGCATGATGTGTGTAGACGAAATTCGCGCTTAGTAGTTCACGATAGCGCGGCGACCGTTTGATTCGGGCGGCCCGGATATTTTCATATTTCGCTCTGGTTACCGGGTCGAATTATGCAGACTCCTCTTTGTCCCTATGCGGATGGCTAGCGTAAAGTTTTTTGAGTGAGTGCCTGTTTGTTTTTTTTAGCTGCGGCATTTCGTGGAATATTTGCATCAGATCGTGTTCTTGTTAAAAGCCAAAGTGAAAGGAAAACTCAATGACTGTGGCGGTGCTGCTATGATTTGAATATGCTCGCGGAACATACGCAAGTTCCGTTTAATGCTGTTACGCGTCTTAGTCTTATGTTAGATGTATACATTTAATACGCTTCTGACAGCAAATGAGGATATTGGGAATAACTGAGGTAAAAAAAACCTAGATAAGAGAAGGGACATTCGCTAGGATGTAACACTCACGTATACGCTGGACATCGGCTGCTACCTGCGATGTGGGCTGTGGGTGCCCCATCGCCCGCTTCTGCACAAATGACACACTTTGCGCTTGCTGTGCATTCGGCAACCTTGGGGCCAGTATTACCACGCTTGATGTAGTCTTTAGCCCGGTCGACGCTGCTCTTAAAGTTCCTTTATAAGTGTCCAAATTTCCAGCACTTGGAACACTTTAGTGGTCTCACCAGCTCTAGAATTCTGCTATTACACCAGCCGACTCGGATGATTCCTGTATCCTGAAGTTACCGGGCAGCAGGCACCATGAGTCGTATTACCGCGGTCTGAGTCCTACTATATGCTTTACGCAGAGACTTAAGAGAGTGTTCCGTGTTTCCGATATCTCCTCCTTCGTCGCATCCTCTTCCAGGTCTTTGATCCTCAGATCAACTTCCTGGACTTTACTCTGGACCGTCGCCGATTCGCCAAGAACACCTTCGAATTGGTTTCGCAATTCTCGTGCTTTGGCTGAGCCCCCCTCATACAGAAAGATCAGCAGATCTCCACGTTCGTTCTGCGTACCTTTTGAACGCATTCACCTTGTGTGATCCTAACGCATCCTTGTGTGTGTGTGTGTGTGTGTGTGTGTGTGTGTGTGTGTGTGTGTGTGTGTGTGTGTGTGTGTGCGTGTGCGTGTGCGTGTGCGTGTGCGTGTGCGTGGGCGTGTGCTTGTGCGTGCGTGTGTGTGTGTGTGTGTGTGTGTGTGTGTGTGTGTGTGTGTGTGTGTGTGTGTGTGTGTGTGTGTGTGTGTGTGTTTAACCCATTAACGCCCAAGAATCGCGATTTCTTCCTTCATTTTCAAGCCAGATTTTTATTATATAAAACAAATAATAAAAAATGAAGAGATACGTTCCCTAGTATTTTCGGGGATGCTCTTTCAGAATGTGGGATCAAAATCGGGTTTTGTCCGTTAGGAAAAAAAATATGGTGGCTTTTAAACAAAAAAAAAAGCAGGAAAAATCGATGACACTTTTTTTCAAATTTTTTTTTCACCTCAAAGCCGTTGAAAAGTCCGGTTTTTTTTCAACCATGGGTGCATAGAATATTGACGATTGAACAATCAATTTTTTAAATTCGTCGTTGTCAAGATTTTCACCCCCAAAATGGCGCTTTTCACCCCCTGAGTGACACGACAAATTTCACGCTCGTTGTCCCAAATGGCAAATAGTTGGATTTGGACGAAAATTGGTACTCGGAGGTTTTTGAGGACGCTGATTACGAATCTGTTCTCAAAATTCCGAAATTCGAAATGGCCGATCCAATATGGCGGACACAAATGCAAAAGTTCATTTGAATTGGATAAAACGTGGCACTCGGGGGTTTTCGAGGTCGCTGATTATGATTTTGCTCTCAAAATTCCGAAATTAAAAATGGCGGATCCAATATGGCGGACACAAATGCGAAAGTTAATTTGAATTGGATAAAACGTGGCACTCGGGGGTTTTCGAGGTCGCTGATTATGATTCCGCTCTCAAGATTCGAAAGCCTTTGGGTATTTTAATACCTGAAAATACCAGGTATTTTAATACCCAAAGGCTTTCGAATTTTGAGAGGAGAAATATAATAAGCGACCTAGAAAACCCTCGAGTGCCACGTTTTATCCAACTCAAGTGAACTTTTGCCTTTGTGTCCGTCATATTAGATCCGCCATTTTTAATTTCGGAATTTTGAGAGCAGAATCATAATCAGCGACCTCGAAAACCCCCGAGTGCCACGTTTTACTACTGTGTCCAAAAAATGAGGTGACATTGTATTTATTTCGAAAATTCTTTATTTATTTTTCCAAATCAATTTCATCCCCTTCAAAGTAATCCCCTCCCGATGCAATGCACTTATGCCAACGGATTTTCCAATCTTCGAAACACTGATTGTAGTCACTTTCCGGGATGGCCTTCAGTTCCGTCTTCGCTGCGGCTTGAATCTCCTCTATCGTATCAAAACGGTGTCCACGGAGCGATCTTTTGAGCTTGCTGAACAGCTAGAAGTCGCACGGCGCCAGATCAGATGAACACGGTGGTTGCGGAACGATATGGGTTGAGTTTTTGACGAAACGTATCCGCAGCAGAAAATTGATTCTGCAAACAAAATTTAATGCAAATTCTTTGCTCAACAAATTTCGACATCGCAAAAAACGAAAAACTAACTTTTAGCAGCTCACAAAACGACGCGTATCTCAAACACTAATGGATATTTTGACATGTAAATTTGACATAGATGTCACTGACAGTACTACCAACCTAAAAAAAATCATTCTCCAAATCCTTCGACGCGCGCAGTTTAAATTCAAATGTCACCTTATTTTTTGGACACAGTAGTATCCAATTCAAATGAACTTTTACATTTGTGTCCGCCATATTGGATCCGCCATTTTGAATTTCGGAATTTTGAGAGCAAAATCATAATCAGCGACCTCGAAAACCCCCGAGTGTCACGTTTTATCCAATTCAAATGAACTTTTGCATTTGTGTCCGCCATATTGGAGCCGCCATTTTGAATTTCGGAATTTTGAGAGCAGAATCATAATCAGCGACCTCGAAAACCCCCGAGTGCCACGTTTTATCCAATTCAAATGAATTTTGCATTTGTGTCCGCCATATTGGATCCGCCATTTTGAATTTCGGAATTTTGATAGCAGAATCATAATCAGCGACCTCGAAAACCCCCGAGTGCCATGTTTTATCCAATCCAAATGAACTTTTGCATTTGTGTCCGCCATATTGGATCCGCCATTTTGAATTTCGGAATTTTGAGAGCAGAATCATAATCAGCGACCTCGAAAACCCCCGAGTGCCACGTTTGATCCAATTCAAATGAAGTGTTGCATTTGCGTCCGCCATATTGGATCATCCATTTTGAATTTCGGAATTTTGAGCACAGAATCGTAATCAGCGATCTCAAAAACCTCGAAGTACCAATTTTCGTCCAAATCCAACTACTTTTAATTTGGGACACCGAGCGTAAAATTTTTCGTGTCACTCAGGGGGTGAAAAGCGCCATTTTGGGAGTGAAAATGTTGACAACGACGAATTAAAAAAATTGATTGGTCAATCGTCACTATTCTATGCACCCATGGTTGAAAAAAACGGACTTTTCAACGGCTTCGAGGTGAAAAGAAAATTTGAAAAAAAGTGTCATCAATTTTTCCTGTTTTTTTTTAAAGCGCCATATTTTATTTCCTAATGGACAAAACCCGATTTTGACTCCAGATTCTGAAAGAGCACCCTCGAAAATACTAGGGAAGGTATCTCTTCATTTTTTATGATTTTTTCTATATAATAAAAATTTGGCTTGAAAATGAAGGAAAAAAAACGCGATTCTTGGGCGTTAATGGATTAAAGAGGTTTAGTGGAAAAATGTCTCCGGACCGGAGCAAATAATTGCCGTATGTCGGGCTTGCATCGACTGAAAACCCCTGTTCCTCTGTGGCATTACAAATTCTACCGCGCGACCGCTAGGTATTAGATTGCGAGGGAGGCCTTAGCCGTAGCTCTTCCTGCAGTGTTGTCAGACGACCTTATATCCCCTATTCCACTCGAGATGGTATGAATAGTTTAGGGGTTCGTGTCGCTGATTTCATCTATGACTGCCTGGTCTTCCGGCGTTGTCTGCTTCCTCGTCATTCTGCACGTCGCAACTCCTTCATTACCGCGGCAGCATAAGCCGATACCGCTGTCCATGCGTCTGCTGACTTCAGCATCAACTCAACTGGGTTGTCCGGGGCGATGCGTGTCTCCAGCTGATCCTCGACTATCGCGCGGGAGGCACTAAAACGTGGGCATCGGAGCAATGCATGTTCAGCGTTCTCCTCGACTGCTACACATGCTGGGCGGTCCGGGGAAACTTCATAATTAAACTTATAGAGATAAGCCCGGAAACAGCCGTGTCCTGATATCACTTGAGTGAGATAATAGTTGAGCTCCCCATGTACTCCCCATGTCGATGTGTCCAGCTTTCCTTGGTAGAGGCATCCCACATCGTCTGCCACTTGTTGAAACTAGTTTCTCTCGCTTCTGTCCCTGCATAACTGGGATTCCTAGCTCCCTTCTGCTGGTACATCGATCTACGCTCCTCGGCGAGCACCTCAATGGGCAGCATTCCCACGATAACGTTGATAGCGTCCTCGGAGACAGTGCGAAATGCACAGGCTACCCTCAAGGCGCTGGCGCGATACGTTGCTGCAAGCTTCCTGCGGTACTCCTGGATTTTCAGTGCGTCAGCCCATATGGGTATGCCAAAGGTGAGCATTGAGGTCGTCACTGATGAACAGCAGTTTCCTCCTCTTCTGTCTGGGCATCAACATTAGGCATGAGTCGCGCCAGTGTGGTAGCCACCCAAGCGGCCTTTCTGCTGATCTGCTCGGTTTGCTCTTTGAAGTTCAGCCTCGCGTCGAGAATCACACCCAGGTACCGAATGAACGGTTGGGATGTGACTTCGGCGTTTCCAACCCTGAGCGTCACCGTTTCCATCACCTTCCTGCTGGATAACAGTAGTACTTCTGTTTTGTGGGCTGCAAGCTGCAGTCCAACGGAAGACATACATTCCTTTATCTTGGCGAAAGCTTCGCCGAAGAATGTGGTAATTTGCCAGGATCGCCGGTCATTTATCCAGGAATTTGGCGATGACAATCAGCGCCGCACCATCTGTGAATGCTACGATGGACACTCTTTTCGGCAATTGTAATAGCAGCAGATCATTGTACATGATGATCCACAGAAGCGGTCCAAGTTCAGAGCCCTGAGGAACTCCTCCAGTCATCCTATACGTCTTCGGTCCATCCTCTGTGTCGTACATGAGCCACCTATTACATAGGTAACTCGCCACTATTCTCCGTAGGTACCATGGTACACCTAATGTTTTTAGGGCATCCATGATACACTTCCATATCGCCGAGTTGAAAGCGTTTTTGACGTCGAGGGCGACAACTGCGCAGTACTTCTTGGACCCTCTTGTCCATCGTTTCCCCGCAGTCGACTCCTGCGCCTGCTTCACCACTGTGTTAATGGCATCCAGCGTAGAGCGCTCCTTTCTGAAGCCGAACTGGCCCTCAACCAGTAGAGGGTCCACGAACTTCTCAATCCTGTTATTGATGATGCGCTCGAAGATCTTTCCGGCGGTATCCAGCATACAGAGCGGACGATAGGATGAAGGTTCGTCCGGTGGCTTCTTCCTTTTCGGGAGGAGCACTAGCTTCTGCCACTTCCACTCGTCCGGGAAGATTCCTTCCTTGCGACACCCATTGTACATGCCCAGGAATATTGCCGGTGCCAACTTGATCGCTGCCTTGAGTGCGATGTTGGGTGTCCCATCCATGCCGGGTGGGATACCCAACCTGGGATGCCCAGTGGGAGCCCGTGGGATGCCCAGTGGGCTTTATTGTTGCCCACCCTGGCAATCGCCGTAAGAAGCTCTTCTTCAGTAATGGCTGGGATGTCCTTATCGACGTCCTCCGCGAGCTGGTAGTCCTCCTCGGGTTGCTCAGGAAACAGATGTGTAACAATCTTTTCCAGCAGGGCTGCGTCCACAGGCGATGGCATCGGCTCGCTTTTTAGCCGAGTCATTACTACTTTGTACAGCCTGCCGCAGGGAGCATCTTCCACCTCGCTGACCAGTTCGCCCCAGCTTTCAGCTTTACTCTGCTTGATAGCCTTTTTAAGCTTCAAGCGCGCCTTCTTGTGCTGTTCTTCCACATCGGGGAACGAGCGTTTGCCTCGAGCTCGTTGCGCTCGGCGGCGAGCTCGATGACACTCCCTTCGGAGGCCGGCAATTTGTTCGCTCCACCAGCGTACCGCTGGTCGGAAGTCAACATCACGTTTCCGTGGCATTGTGACGTCGCATGCTTCGGTGACCCTCTGCATGAACACCTCGACCTTCTCGGTTCCACTTTCCGCTGCGAGGGGGCTGGTGTCAAAAGTTTCATGAAACAAGCCCGCGTCAAACATTTTCGCTTTCCAGCCCTTCCCGTTTGTCTTCGGTGCCTTCGCTGTTCTGCTGAAGTCTCCGCGAACCTCCCAGAGTCTCGCTTGATGATCACTGTGAGTGTAGATATCACTGACTACCCAGTGGCACTGGCTTCCTCTGGCCAGGCTACTACTCACAAATGTGAGGTCCACTATAGAGGAGGCTCCACCTTTAACAAAAGTGGGCTTTGTACCTGCATTAAGTGGTACTACATCCAATAAAGACATAGCCTCAAGCCGGGCTTGACCCTCCCTGTTCGTCACTTTACTACCGCATTCCACAGCCCACGCGTTGTAATCTCCGGCTATGCCTACCGGGAATCATTGTTTAGCGTCTGCAACTAAGTTGTCGAGAAAACTCTCAAACTCAACAGTCGTCAGGCTAGGCGGTACGTAACGACTGTAGAAATGAAGTCCTTTGGCTTTTATTCTCATAAAACCAGTTTCCACCCGACTCGCAAGATCTTGAAATGGGAGCTTTCCGCAGGACCAAATTGCGACCTTCCCACTTGGGTCAGATTCCCAAGGTTGCGTGTCTAGATGTCTATATGGTTCCGAGAGAATCGCCAAGTCAGGCTTCAGCTCGCGCACAGTCTGCATGAGCAGGTCCTGTGCGGCTTTACAATGATTGAGGTTGAGCTGGAGTACTCTCATTTGCATCGTTTTTGGAGTGCCTGGAGTGCCTGGAGAGCCTGGAGAGCCCATGTATGCGCTGGACATCTGCTGCTGCCTGCGATGTAGGCTGTGGGTACCCAATCTCCCGCTTCTGCACATACGACACACTTTGCGCTTGCTGTGCATTCGGCAACTTTGTGGCCAGTGATTCCGCACTTAATGCAGTTTTTAGCCCGGTCGACGCTGCTCTTGCAGTTCCGTGATAAGTGTCCAAATTTCTAGTACTTGAAACACTTTAGTGGCCTCACCACCTCTCGGATTCTGCAATTACACCAGCCGACTCGGATGATTCCTGTATCCAGAAGTTTCCGGGCAGCAGGCACCATGATTCGTATTACCGCGGTGTGAGTCCCGCCATATGATTTACGCAGTGACTTAAGAGAGTGTTCCGTGGCTGGATAGTCCGGTCCCAAGACTCTCTGCAGGACCGCCGATATCTCCTCCTTCGTCGCGTCCTCTTGCAGGTCCTTGATCTCCAGATCCACGTCCTGGACTATACTCTGCACCGTTGCTGATTCGCCAAGAACACCTTCGAATTGGTCTCGCAATTCCGGTGCGTTGGCTGAGCTCTCCTTATTCAGAACGGTCAGCAGATCTCCCGCGTTCGTTCTGCGTACCTTTTGAACGCATTCACCTGCATCCTTGAGCGCCGGATCCTATTTTATACGACTCAAGATCTCCGCATAGCTCAAGTCACCCTTTTTGTGGATGACGAGAGCGTTCGGCTGTGTGTGTGTGTGTGTGTGTGTGTGTGTGTGTGTGTGTGTGTGTGTGTGTGTGTGTGTGTGTGTGTGTGTGTGTGTGTGTGAGTGTCTAATTTTTTCGACAACTCAATCGATACTCCTTGTTTGGGTTGTTTATTTTGTATATTAGGGTGGTATATATTTTCAAAATACCGTCCGGATAAACGTGCTGCTACCAGAGTAGCCCTTCTTGACAGCCGATGGTGAATCGACCTGCATCAAGGAAATTATATATTTGATTTGTTCTTCCATAAGGATTGTGAGGAGAAGAGGATACTATGGGTGAATTGTCCAAGCGGAAGCTACTTCACTTTTTTACAGCTATCAACTGCTTAGTTAATAATTTTCCTGAAGGCGTTACACCGCTTTGGCGCTGGGAAAAATAATTGAGAAAATAAGTTTTATTTTCCACAAATATATTATATTTTAATGGACAAATTAAAAAAAAGTTATTTTGAATAAAAGAAGCCAACGGAGATATAAGTCGTCTAGTAGGACCCTCTTTGGAAAACTCTTGCTGATGGTCAATTTTTTTTCTCCGTCATGCATAATCTGTAGAATGAAAAAAAAAATCTTCTATAACATTGTTAATTTTTTTCTGTCGAAATGGAAGTCGTTTGAAAAAAACTCTTTTCAACTCGTTTTACAAAAGAATAAAAAGTGAACGCGGCGTCCAATAAAAAAAATTCCTATGCGACATCATGGATAATATTATAAAGAATATGTGGTATAAATTTCATCGAAATCGGTTGAGTAGATCTCGAGATATTTTGTCCACAATTTTGGAAAAAAGTAATTTCTAGAACAACGCAAAGAAAAAGAAAGTACCGCGTCAGCGTCTTACAATCATTTATTTTGTATATATTACCTTCAATCTGCGATTCCTGGACTATACACGAGATCTTCCATTGATGTTGAAATGCCCTGTGACTCCTGTGGAGCTGCTCTTCTTTTCTTCTTGGCCTCTTTGGTTTCTTGCTGGGCTCCCATGTTGGCTGTCGATAGCCCCTTTGCATTCAAGTATTTAACTATTTGCAGTGTGCTTGGGCCAATTGCGAAATTTTATAATTGTATCATGAGTAATGTACTAGTATATTCATCATTAAATTGACTTTCTGCGATATAAAATGTATTCTCAACAATTGTTGCACCACTGAAACGTGCTTTTGAACCTATAGGCCAAATGACAGCGTTTAGACATTTATTATTATTCTGAATATACCCTTTTAAACAGCGTTCTAGTAATTCGGCATTAGTGAATTTTTCGTATACCGGTTGAATTGCTTTTTGGACTACTATAAGAAGAGGATTTTTATGTTTAAAAGGATCTGAGGTTCGAACCGATGGGCTGGCCTAGTGGTTAGCATGCTTGCCTCTGAATTCGAGGTGAGTGAATCTGGAGGTCACGGGTTCGAATCCCAGTCTCGGAGAAAACTAAATATGGACGTGACGTAGCTCCAGTTGTACACAGATGTCCCGAACACGGACCGGTGCGTGTGTGCATCGTGTGTGCATGACCGCAGCCTGTGATTTATTTCTCGACGAAACGCCACTAGCTCCGAAACTGGGATCGGCGCTATCGGTATAGGTTCTCCGCAGTTTCCCTATACCCATGGCAGACATGTCATGGTGAATGCGATACAGAGGGGGAGGCACGCAAAGTATAGTACAATGCATTCAATATGCCGTCGTTTTTCGGCTCCGATAGACAGTCGTGCTCTAGCTGAGAGATTCATGTTTTTCGAAATCTCGTATATGGGTGTCTAAATGAAAAATTGAAGTCCCATGCAAATTCTAGATATTTTAAATTATTATGACTGAGTTGTAGCGATCTAAAACGATAATTTGGTACCTATTCTTGGTGTGCCATAACGCACATAATGCCGTAATATCTTAATATTCATTTAAATGTCTTACTAACATCCTAAAACACAGTCCCCTGTCATGTCCCGTTTATAGAATGACAAAGTTCACGGCTAATATTTACTTTTAGTGTTAGAATTGCCGAATTCTAACATTCATAGGTTTAACCAGAATAAAGGACGCGTTTATAAAATACGACCATAACTTCAAATACTTTTTCAATATGAAAAACTATCACTCCAATGTTGTCCTACAAATTTGGAAACAGTCCCCTGGTTTAAGGTAGTTCTGTAGGTACACGTATGAGCCAAAAGTTTCGGTCAAAGCGTATAGTAACATCCAATGCCTATACAATTCTCTTGAGTTGTAAATTTTTGACCGAGCTTGTACCCTCTATATGTCCCACACATTCGCACCTCATGCATAGATAGGTCTCATACTCGTATAGAGAGCGGCGCTGTAATCGTGGCGACAGCGCGATTGTCCTGCAGTTATAGCGCTGAGCTTCCTACGTCTTTCCCAAAATATTTTATATAAGTAAAAAAAGCGTCAAAATGTCAACCTAAATGCGATACAAAGGGAAGTTTACAAGAAAAAAGGCGCTTGCTAAAAGACGGAAAGCTGTGGCAGCTATGTGTCAAGCAAATGCGCCTAAACGCGATGAGAATAACCCTAACCTCAACGATCAGCAACGAAAATTCGCTGTTGAAGGATGTCGGATCGTAGATTTACAACACCTTCCCGACAGTTTGAATTGTATTCGCTGTAACAAAGACATGCATAAATTGAACAAATTTCAAATTGTTTACGGAATTAATTTATTTCACTTCCGTCTCAGAATTACTAGAACTTGGGGAAAACAACACGCTTCGAGTTTCCAGACCACGCGCCGATCAGCTGGCTGCAGCGTACACTATTGCCATTCCGTTACATATGGTTGAGCCCGAGTTCGGTGTGGGATAAAATTACCACTTTTCATAAGTCAATGTCTTCGAAACTTCAATTTATCATTTTTTTAAAAACAATCCCACAATAGTAGGCACTGCGTACATGGGTATTTTTATTTAAAAATCCTAAACCCGTTTAGAACCTATATCGAGAAATGCGAGCAAACGCCTATCGGTTTTCGTGTTAGGTATAGGGATCGCGTACAAAAATACCCATATTCAATTGCAATTGTCTCATGAACTAAACGGTGAATCGAATTGAATTTTTGGACATCACTCCATGAAGGTCATATCTACACTATACTTAGATGTCAGCCAATTTCTACGATTTGACCAAAACTACAGAACTATCTTAACTTTAAAATCACGCCCAATTCGTGCTTCGTTTAGTAGACATCATTTATTGCGTTAAACGAACGGCAACGTGGGAAGTTCGTCCGAATGTCGAGCTAAGCTACCTAACGCCAAATTATGCCGTGTGAGCGCTGCATTTGTGGCTGAACGACATGACAGAGCAGCTTGATTGAACAGTCCTCTGGTAAGTAGTTTTTCTATAATTTTATGTGATTAAATCAAAATCATTTGGCACATCATTTATTCAGTTAATAAGCTAGCACGTGTGACTGTTCATTCTAGAAAGATTTCAAATAATTTAACACTAGATTACTTTTTTGAAAAAATTACAGTCTCCTGTCATTCTATGACACAGGAGATTGTTTTGTGCTCCAGGGGACTGTTTTATTTTTTAGCATAGTAAGGTATCAGTAATTTTCTGACTTCTGGAACCGGCAGTATGCTGTTTCTTTTATATAATGCGACACAGAGGAGGAAGTCGGCTATGGTCGCAAAGTGGGGATGTAATGCGTGATATGGTGGGGAATGTATTAAGGGGAAGGACCCTGTATAAATGTAAGCTACAACAAAAATAAAAAAGAATCCGAAGTTCTAGAGGTCTTCGCCTTCTATAACACCCGTTATCTTCACTAGACGCGGGCCTATTCTCTGCGACGCCAATTTTAAATTGCTATAATTGCGGTAATATTAAGAATTTTGACATGTTTAAACGCTTAAAATATTTTTTAAAGCACAAGTCATCAATCGACGCAAAAAAAATCGATTTTCAAAAAATCTCAAGGTGGTGTAACCCCTTAAGGTTGACAAAACTAGGGAGCAAGGGAAAAAAGCATTAAATTGCATATTACCCCAAGGGATCACGAATGCGTTCGGATCTCTGTGCCATTTAGGGTTCATTCGGGAGGCGAATGATTCAATCTCGGATGACCGAAGCGATTGATGATGCGTGAAAATGGAAAGCTCGGAAGTTCCTCCTCTGTGTCCAAGTTAGCAACACGGGATGCTCGGTCGCCCATGTTTGTGTCAGATGGAATGTACGCTATAAAAATCTATGTATATTGTTCATCGCACCAGTTCCGAAATTTTATCTGGTTTTTATCTGAATTCCTTTGATCTGGAATTTCCTATCCTAAATCCGAAAATAATTTAGGAATTTTTTGTAACCTTAATTTGCCTATTTTATTCAAATTGAGAATCGCGATCGTATTATCCACACGAACTAAGATCTTAGAACTTGAGTAAAACGAGGCGAAGTATCCGATAGGAAAGACTATTATTCACTGCTACAAGTAATGCGGCATTTCAAATTACACAAAATAATACTATCGAATAGCAAATAGCAATTTAGAAACTGCCATTGTATTGGATACTCGGTCCTTCGTACGATTTACTCGCATTCGTCTAATGTTTGTCTGAACTCTTTAATTAGCATGCAAAACATTGTATATGGCGTGGCAAACTTGTCCGAGAACAAAATGCAAGGTGGAGGCTTGTAGTAGTATTTCTCTTTCTCTTGGATACACGAGCGAGACGACCGAAAATTCTAGTTCCGTGTACTTACTATAACGCCATCGACAAAGATCAAATCGTTGTTCCAGTTTTCCACGTGCAAAAGTTTTCGTCGACGACGTAACAAAAGTTGGTAATGAACCCGCAGATTCTAACTTCTCCCATCAAAATATATGTGCATGCGAAATGTATGTGTAGTATATACCTCCAAATGCAGGACATTGTCGTTACAGAACCGTTACATGTACTTACTATACGTTTTATATATTTCACATACAATCGACAATGTTATTCGCCAATAGAATTTATATACGTAAAACATATGACATATCGCGAAAATATGTGCTAGCCGAACTAAATGATCTTAGTTGATCTTCACGAATTTCATTCCGACTTTTTTACAGAAATCAATACACGCTCTCGAGTGTACGCACGCATATTCTATATACATAGACAATTGTACAATTGTACGGGCAAAATGTTTTCAGAATACAATAATTTCTTTCGCATTTCTCGAAGAAAAATTGTTTCTACAAAAGTATTATTTTGGATGCTGTTGATAAAACGAAACAACTAGAATTATTTTTAAGACAACGCGTATTAAGTCTGTAGCAAAATAAATATTCAGCCTAAATTGCCAAGTTAACAATCATCCATTCATTATTTTGTTCTCTTTATCACTATTTCAACGATACTATTGAATTTTTCTGTTTGAAGTATGTATTCGATATTTAGACAAGTTAGGTCGAATCGTGTCCACTACAGTAATATTTTTACATTGAATTTTGCGCATATAGAAATACTTGTATGGTTCTTTGCTCCCCATTTATGTTCCTTCATTTTAATGAGTGAAAATATATGCTCCGTTTATTGCAAGAGGTATATTGTACGTAAATTCACTATAGAAATGCATCATTTTTACTCGAAAGTGATTGCGCAAGGGATCTTTTCTAGAAATGGAGCAACGAAGTCTCAAAGATTTGATCCTCGCGAGAGCTCCGACGTTAGAGCCTCCGATCGAACTTTTGATTGCTACATTTGAATAGCTTTGTCATCTATTGAAATATGCACTACGAAATTGCAGTCAGCACGAACGTTGAATTTACTCTTTGATCTTCTGATCGATTATCTTCTAATACAGGGGCGAATATATATGCAAAACCGTAAGCATTTATGTACTTCCATGCGAGACATGTGCGATCGAATAAGAAGCTTAGCACTAATTTGCCTGTCAAACGATCAATCTTTATTCTTCAATCGCTATGCCACGCTACATTAAATTTGTAACTGCCATGATCTCAAGTATTTCATGAAACTTATTTTTTTTTGTAAGGTGGCACAAAGATTTTCTTTTTATATTGTCTTTTCGTCCCGATGCATTTGATGAAAAAGCAGGTAAGACTAAATAATAATTGTCATAAATATATAATACATAAAAAAAATAATAAAATAAATAAAAAGGGTAAATAATAAAATAATACCATTCCTAAGGATACATATCACAACGATTGTTTCATTTTAAATCTAGAACTTTGACCCTAGGCGAGCTTTAAGAAATTACGTCTTACTGATCTTCCGCAGTCTTTAAAAGAATATCTCGCAGTCTTTAAAAGAATATCTCCCTATATACTTCAATGAAATTTTATTTCTCGCCAATTATTCACTTACCGCAAAAAAAAACGGGGCGCAATTTATGTACTTTTAAGCTCCTTCATGTTGACAGGAGCGACTTCGCAAAAAAGGAAAGCGTAAAGTCGATATCAACACAAGCCATGCGTTAGAGGGCGAATATAAGGGATTACGAGTCTAAAGAGTTTAGTTTTAGAACTTGAGGGGGGAAATGCCTTCAGGCGAGCAACAACTTTGCTGATCTTCTGGATTTTTTTTAAGAACATTTTTTTCACCATTTTAAAGACTTAAGGTAGGTTTTGTTCCTACTTTTGGCTGTTGCATCATTCTTTTTATCACCCTTTAAACATGGCGGAAATTTACCACAGTTTTCTGAATGGCATTTTCAAAACCACGATACAGCTCCTACGCGTCCAATCCAACGATTTGGAAATCTCTTTTGCAATTCATTTCTAGCTATCAGCGAAAAATGTGCCGGGCACCCACCGTGTTGGTACCATATTCTGTTTCTTGTTTCTAACGGTATTTCTTCCAATAACGGACCTAATGTTTCTTGAAGGAATGTGGTGTACATCCTACCATTAAGATTCCCTTAGATGAAATAAGGGCCTATGATTCTATCCCCAATAATCCCACACCATACATTAACCGACCACGCTCTTTGGTGTGCAACTTGCCGCAGCCAATGTGGATTTTCAGTTGCCTCATTAGTACATAAAATCCGATTAATAAATGAGTCATCTCTCCGAATCTGGCGTTGAGCCCATCGGCAGAATTCAGTGCGATTCATGAAATCCGTACCAGTTAATTCCTGGTGGAGACTGGTGTGGTAAGGATGATATTTATGACGATGTAGAACACGTAGAATAATTCTTTCGCTTATGCCAGATTCCCTCGCAATTTGACGAGAACTCCGAACATCTACTGTGAATAAAGGTAATTTCACATAAAAATAAAGTTCATGTCACTTTTTGATCTTAAATGACCTTGAACGACTTTGACCCCTCAATATTTTTTATGCAGTTTTCAATGCTCTACAAGTTTGTTGAAAAAATATACCGTCCCATTTAAAAAAGTGGAGGTGACCTTTACTGTGCGACAGCGCCTCCACTGAGATAAAAAAGTGGTCGCATTTGATGACCCCTTTCGTACGGTGCAACTTTTGATACAAACATTTTTTTGTGACGTCCACAATTACAGAGATATTCAAGGTGGCAATAGTTAGTGCCTCACCCTGCGTATATATATATATATATATATATATATATATATATATATATATATATATATATATATATATATATATATATATATATATATATATATATATATATATATATACAGGGTGAGGCACATAAAGTGTTACAGAGCAATAGCACTCAAACTATTGATCATATCTAAAAATGTTTCAGATGAAAGTTTCAGTGTTCGAGAAGGCCGTCATACTGGACGACCCTATTTTTTTTATCGGTGGAGGCGCTAAAGGTACGTCAAGGTCAACTCCACTTGTTAAAATGGAACCATGTATTTTTTCGATTACATTATTACCGATTTTAAGACCAATTCAGCGACCTACTGCACAAGGTCATTCTAGTCACACAAAGTATGAAAATAGTCGAAACATCGAAAAATATCGGAATAATCACTTTCAAAGAATACACTAATCTTGGTTTGGGTCTACCTACAGAGAATGCTCGAAGCGATGGCTCTCGACTTGTAAACACTTGTTTGATCGCTATTTTCATTTCTTACGATACCAATGTTTCTTATCGGCATCAAATACGCATTTTCTGTTGACATATCAGTTAGTCACGCATTACCTTCTAATGCGAGTACATCGGATCGCGAAAATGAATGATTTTCAAGAATCGCTCAATATGTTGATCAATCATAAAATATGTCATAAATAGCTCAATCATAAAATATGTCATATTTTATGACATAAAATATGTCATAAAATAATGTCATAGAAATAATGTCATATTTCTATGACATTATAGAAATATAATGCCATAAACATTATAGAAATGCCCAATATTTGTATGCGGCTCGTTATCCGGATAGACAAAAAAAATCGCATATGGCTTTTAAGGAGTGAGGTCTAGTTGAATCGTTAAAAAAGGCCTTTTTTCCGATTTTTTTCGGCCAAACGGTAAAATAATTTACAACAAAAGTTCTTCCGTTGAAAAGATATATATTTAATGTAAACATTATAATTTTTTTAAAGAAATATGTTTCAAAATAAGCCGATACGTATCAATGGCCGAGGACGCTGCAAAAAAAACAGGTTTTGCGGTGATCACTCTCACACTGTGACGGATTATCTGAAACCAACAAAACAGGGGGGAATCTTCAGTTAATGATATAATGCTCCGGTTGAACGAAAGGTTTTGAAAAATTTCCATTTTTCACAAAATGGCAGAGGTTGAAAGTCAAAAGTGGTGTTTTGACCAAAATTTCATTTACAAAAATTGACTATAAAAAAAAATAATTGTCCAAAAAAAATCCTTCGTTCATCCGGAGGAAAACTATGTATAGAAGAAGTGATATAAATTTCAACCCGATCGGTAAAGCCGTTCTCGAGTTACATTGATCACAGACTTCGAAAACATGGTTTTGAGAAAAACGAGTTCAAAGTTTTGAGTACGATTTACATGCAGCGTCCACGGCGTTCTTCAAAGTTATGTATTTCGGCGAATAATCGTCTGATTTACATTCAATTAGTTGGAAAATACTCGCAAGATATTATACTTTTAGAAAATGGAAAAAAATCGATTTTTTGAAAATTCGAACTAGACCTCCCTCCTTAAGCGATTAGCAGATCGTTTATGTCGCTTCGGTACAGTGAAACAAACACGAGTCAAACGTCGACCGATTTTTAATGAAAATAATGCCGCTGCTATCTTAGCTTTTGCTGCATCAAATCCACATACGAGCAGCAGGCAAATGGAAAGAGAGCGTGGAATTAGTCAGAGATCTGTATTAAAAATCTTACATCAACACAAGTTCCATCCGTATCGTATGTCATTACATCAGGATTTGTACGGTAATGATTTCCTAAACCGCGTCAATTTCTATAACTGGATTCGTAGAAAAATGCGCACAGATGTCTTATTTTTGAGCCATGTGCTTTTTTTCTAACGAATCTAACTTCGCAAATACGGGAAATGTGAATAGGCATAACATGCATTATTGGGCAAATGAGAATCCTCGATGGATGAGAACTATACCATTTCAACATCCGTGGTCCGTTAATTGTTGGTGCGGCATTGTCGGCGATCACGTCATTCGTCTATATTTTTGAAGGTCGCTTGACTGGGCAAGTTTACGCAAACTTTCTGCAAAACGTACTGCCTCAATTACTGGAAGATGTGCCCTTGCATGTTCGCATGAACATGTGAATGCAACACGACGGTGCACCACCCCTTCATGCTCTGCGTTCAAGACAAGTGATGGATGAGATTTTTGGTGAAAATTGGATAGGACGAGGCGGCCCTGTAGCTTGGCCACCTCGTTTGCCAGATCTAACATCACCAGATTACTTTTTATGGGGTTTTGTCAAAGAACGCGTAATACCGGTAGCACCTACGACGCCTGACGCCATGAAAGAAAGTATACGCCGAGCATGTACCGAAATTACACCACAGATGTTGGCTGAAGTTAGACGGTCTTTTCATCAGCGAATTAGCGAGGGCTTACAAGTCGAGGGTCATTACTTCGAGCATTTTCTGTAGGTAGAACTAAACCAAGGTTAGTGGATCCTTTGAAAGTGATTATTCCGATATTTTTCGATTTTTCGGCTATTTTCATACTTTGCGTGACTATAATGACCTTGTATGGTAGATCGCTGAATTCGTCTTAAAATCGGTAATGTCATCCAAAAAAGTACATGGTTTCATTTCAAAAAGTGGAGTTCACCTTGACGTAGCTTTAGCGCCTCCCCCGATAAAAAAATAGGGTGGTCCAGTATGACGGCCTTCTTGAATACTAAAACTTTTGTCTGAAAATTTTTTGGATATGATCAATAGTTGAGTGCTATTAATCTGTAACACTTTATGTGCCTCACCCTATATATATTTTTTGCGCGCATATTTTGGTCCAAAAAGAGGTTATTTTTTCAGATTTTTATCACTGCTTTTACGCTATTAAATAACCTTTTTTGCCATAACTCTTGAGTAAAAATGAATTTTGACCAGGTTTAAAAATATGATTTTTTTCATAAAATATACAGTGGCGGCTAACTACTTAAGCAGTGCAAATACGAATAAAGGCTTACTCCATTTCACACGATTGAATGTTAGCTTAGATCGAAGATATACAATATTACGCAACACAATGCTACGACAAAACTTTATTCTAAATTACTTTAAGCAATTGTTATCAGCAATATATCATTTTTTGAAATTTTAACCGCGGACAACTAGTTAAGACCGACGCAAGATAATACTATAAATTTAAACTGAAGTGAATACAGTATTCGCTGAGTTTGTAATATATTCAATAACGCGTTGCTCCTTCCTCTTTCACGGCGATAAGTTCGCTCAAACTTTTTGGCTTTCTGCATTTTATGTGCGTATCAACATCAATCCACAACATTTCAATTGGATTGAGATCCAGAGACTGAGATGGCCACGATAAAACCGATACATTTTTTTCAGTTAAACGTTTTTTTTAACTCTACGAGCAGTATGCTTTGGATCATTCTCGGCTTGAAGAATCCAATCTTCCAGGAGTTGATCATTTGTAAATAGTAGTAAGACTGCATTTAGAATGTCCATATACACATATTGGTACATGGTACCGTTGATCCTATAAATAGGACCAACACCTCGAACCGTCATGGCTGCCCAAACCATTACAGATGCTCCTCCGCCTTTCACAGTATTTTTCACACATTTTGAAGAAAATTCTTCATTAATTCGGCGCTGAACGTATGTTTGATAATCAGAGCCCATTCGATTAAATTTTGATTAGTCGGTAACCACAACTTTTGACCAATCAGCAATTGTTCAATACCGATGGTCTCTTGCACGCGACTGGACACATTAATCCAAACTCGTTCAATCTTCTTCTGACTGTTCGTATACTGATATTTTGTGCAATCGCAGCACCAGCTTCTTCGCGCACTTGTCCAGCCGTTTTATGACGATCGGCTTCACAAATACGGTGAAGTATTCGATCCTGTCGTTTTGTCGTTTTTCGCGATCTTTTTTTCCTCGGGACGTTTCTCGCGGAACTCGTATTATCAATAAACCGTATCTCGCTTGTACACAAGCGATTTTAGATATTTTTAGTTTTTTCGCTATTGCGGCAAATGCATATCCCTCATCTTATAATAATTTGATTTGAATTCTCAGGTCCGATGTGATGTTCTTTCGGCGGCTCATTTTTTCGTACCTAACAGGCTTTGTTTTGAATTGCATACCGTGTACTATTTTAATGGCAGTCATATCAACGAAGGTCTCTAAGAATATCCACTGAAACTGATCGGTCATAAGCATATGACCCCAATAATTAGAATAACATTGAAAAAAAAACTATTTTAGTAGCTACTATAAAAATGTCGGTAACTTGTGGCGCATGAAAAAAAAAACTTACGGTATCAAAGCGGAATGGAATTTTATTGCTACTGCGCATGGCAAAGGTCCATGCGAATTGGCGGAACTGTCAAAAGAGAAACTGCAAGAGCAAGTCTACAGTGCCGGAGTGGTAAGCAAATAACAACTGCAACAGAACTATATGACTGGGCAAGCAAAGCTGGACGACTTTTAAATATGACTTCGGTACTCAGTGCAGAATTTCATGAAAAAGAAAAACATTTTGAAAATTTCAGGAGGGTGAAAAATTTGCAAAAAGTGCAATTAGGCAGTGAACCTTTTAATCCCCGATGCAGATGGTACAGTAATTGTGCAAGATTACTCCACTTTGACATCCGATTCTCACATGAATTAAAAAGTTTTTTTTGGAGATAACAGTAGAAAAGAAAAGTTCTCTTCATACTTGAACTGTTTCAATTTTGTGTAATGACTTTGTATAAAAAATGTATGGTTTGTTTAAACTAAAATAGCTATTTTCTATGTTTTACTCTCAAAATATGGGAAAAAAATTGTTTCACCAAGATATTATTTATTCTTCTTCTTTTTCCTACAGGGAACCATTATTAATAAATTTAACTTTCAAAATTCAGAAAAAAATTTTTTTCTTTAAGTAAAAAAATATATAAATTATTCTCAGCCCACTCTCAAAATATGATGAACATATTTGTTTTTAGTTCTAGATTTTATGAAATAAATACAGAATTTTAAACCTTGCCGAAATTCATTTTTACTCAAAAGTGATGGAAAAAAGTTATTTATGGGGTAAAACAGGTGATAAAAATCTGAACAAAATTACCTTTTCTTTGCACCAAAATATGCTCGAAAAAATTCGTCAACTGAATCCGAGGCGGTGAGGCCGATGTCCACGTGAGTTGACCTGGAATGCCCCATATATGTAACTCCTCTCTCTCGCTGCGCTCCTTTCTACCACCCCCCCCCCTTCGATGTGTATTTCGCAATCAAAACGGACCATTAATTCAATCAAACAGAAAAATGTTTGTCTCTTCGAAAATTCTATTCAATTTAAATTTACGAAATTAAGTAGATAAATTCAGTGGATTGAACTAAATTGTTTTTTAAACAGAGGAAACCGAATCACAGATTCATTAGGAATAAATAAAATGTTAGGAATGATGAAAAATGTACGCATAGAGTGGACAATAGGTCTCGACGTTTTGACTACGCGCTATTATATTTATATAATTCGTCAGGTGTTTGATAAGGGGTTATGCGTGTAAAAGGCGCCAAACTGTATATAGGTCCAGTTGCTTGATGATTGCTTGCAGCTAGCCGGATCAGGCGAATTAAATCAAGTCTAGTTGCTTGACCATCGCCTGTAAGTAGTCTGATCAAGCGAATTTATGCAAGCCGTAAATCCGTTTGCCTGACCATCGCCTAAAACCGACCGGATCAGGCAAATCGAGGCACACCATAAATGAGGCCTCCGTACAACAGCGTGATCAGGCCCGGATCAAATGTCAGTCCAGTCTGACAATATTTCTACTCGGGATCCATTATCTCCACTAACAGTCACCGATGACGTTGCCCCGTTGAAAAAAATTCTCTTGATTTCCCCGAACAGTGTCCATTGCTGTGGGTATTCGCGTTGAAAAGGAAAAATTCCACGACCCTCACGGTCAAATAGGAGTGAAAGGTAAGTGCATATACGCGTGTTTGTGCAATGAGAGCAGACTGTGAAGAGGTAAACGGACGAGCAATCGGGGTTGAAACCCGAGCTTTCGTGTATCCAAACTGACATTCCTGTCTGATGCGGTAGTAACGCACAAGTGTGAGACGCTTGCGGAACAAACTGGGTGGGAGGTTCGGTGGATGGAGGGCTGGGAGGTGATGACACGATCGAGGATGTTACTCTTCGATTGCCGATTATCTCGAGCGTTTAACATCGTACGTCTGATGGTTTAGTGTTGCGTCATACAACCACGGATGAGATATCGAGCGGAGCTTTCGACCATGTATATCTGTACGTGCGAGGTACGTTTCGTGTCGATGTCCAGCACGTAGCTGCGACCAGAGGAATCGTGTGGTTGATTATACCTTCCGATCACGAGCCAGTATGGGTGCCGATGGGAGACAAGGAGAGAGCGAGAAGGACGAGGGAAAGAGGTAGCCAGTCGGAGGGAGAGGGACGGAGAGCGGGTCTAACCCAATTCCTCGATCCGAGGAGAAGCAACCAACCCGATGATTACACGGCCTGAGGCGACGAGAGCCGATACTCGGATAGAAGAGACCCTCCGTGAAATAATAATATCGTGTCCTCGGCCTGGGCGTATTGTATCTTCCTGGGTTATATCGCCCGTATCTCACATACGAACACGTATGAAACTCTCCATCCTCAAGCTTCATCTCTGTTCCTCTCTATCCGTTGCAGGCTTTCATACACGTGTCGTCCTACCAAGGCTTTTGGACTTTCGACTATAACCCGGCGCTCTAGTGCACAAGCGATTGGAGAGATGTAGATGAATACCGTTTCTACCACTTCATCCCGTCAGTGTTTCAGTCCAAATATTTTCCATCCTGCGCACAGTACGTCGGGCCATTTTTCCTTCGAGCTGGAACGGAGAGTTTGACTGTCTGCTTGCTTCATTTTTTTCGGCTTGTATCGTGGATGCTGGTAGATTGAGAGCCATGCACAACGAGATTGCATGCCTAATTCACACTTGCTATCTGCATGGGGGATAGATAAGAAATTTATGATTGTAACGGCTCTGGAATGTTTTTTTGCGCTTAATGGTTGTAAAATAAAAAAAATGATCCACCTTGACAAACGGTGTTGAAGTTTGCATTGACGAAATGCAACGAATTTTTTATATTTCACTTCCTTTATTTGTATGGTTATGAACGATCCGAAATATCTTTAAAACTGGATGAACATCTTAAAAACATGGTTGAGGGACTTTTAAAAGCAAAATCTGCCAAAGGAAGTTTAAGGAATTCATGTATATTCATTTTCAGTGCATGTCAACGATGCAAATTGCAATCTCATGTTTAAAAACCAGATAGAATTTTGCGAATAAGTACTCTAAAAATGCACAACTCTTCGCAAGCAAGTCTACCGCAGAATATCTGTACCAAGAAACCACCCTCCTGAAAAATAACTGTATTAGAAAATAGCTCTGCCAATCCAGAATTCAATTAATAAAAACTCCTCCTGATTAAATGTCTCCGGTGACATCTCTACCAAATAGCAAATTATCGCGAATAATCCTACCTCTAAAGAACGTCTTCTGTCCAACCTTGCAATTTCGAGGAAATGTTTGCTAGCAAATTTCTAGAATTTTTGTGTCGCAGAGTTTCTGGTAAAAGTGTTTTTTGGAGAGTTCTATACAGAAGAGCTGTAAATGCGCTCATTTCTTGTACTGCTAAATATATTTGTCAAAAAATAAATGATCGAGTAAGGTAGTCGGCTCAGTGGCCGTCAGGGTCCTAGTGATCGTCATTTTTACGCATTAAATATCAGTCCTTCGTGCGGATCTGTGGTATATTAGCTTCCAAGAAGTATTCTCTATGTTGTATTCCATTTTCACACCTGTAAGTATACGTATAAAAGAATAATCAAATTAAATATATTCCGCTACGACGTATAGCTGTAATTTCGACCGAATCCTTTATTAGGAGGTTAACGTGAACCATGCCACATCTCGGGTGATTTGAGAATGCCTGTGGACTTGCGTGAAGTAAGTTTTCCTTCACGTGATTAACAAGGATTTTAGTCTTGCGTTCAGCATACAAAATTATAGTTTTATGCTCATTTCAACGAATTTTCATATATGACGATTACGGGTTCAGCAACATAAACACTCTACCGATTAATCGCCACGGCTGTCGATAACTGGGTATGTCTTAAACACAAGTGAACGGCACTCGATCGAAATAATATTAAAAATTATTTTATGAAAAAATAGTTGTTTATAATGACTACAAATAAATAAAAATTATATTTCTGACGTAATAGGCAATAATGAATTTTATTTTTGAAATTAATAACGTTCCATGGAAAAGAAATTTATGTTTCAAACGTTTTATCAAATATTTCAATAAAAATCATAAAGTTTGTGACAGAGTGCGTAAAAATTATTCTGCCGCTCTACATGCAGACATAATCGAGTCAACATAGTCCTACGAACCTTTGCATAATTAGTTAAGGCCTTATATACCTTTGGATGGTCAGAAAACAAGGCTTTTCGGGATTAAAAAAATACTAATAAAGCAATCAAAACGAGGTTTAGAGGGATTATTTCACATATCTGTAGGTACCTCCAACGAGCGGACTCGTTGGAGTCGCACATGTGCATCCAGAACAATTTTCTTTTCTCCGTAATCTACATGAGTTTTGCTGCCAAAGTACACACGATTATTATAAAATATTTATTTTTGTACATCTAGCCCGATTTTTAAGAAAATCACATTTTCGACTGAAACAACGGTCTTTGTTCGTTTCCAAAAATCGCGATTGTTAAGCGATTGTAAAAATCGTGTGTACGTCGCTATAAAATGTATCTAAGAAGTTATAGTTGAAATTTGAAGTCAATCGGTCAAAAAATGCAGGACCTACGAGTCCGCCCGATTTTGAAAACATTTCTTTATGAAAAACGCGTTTAGAGTTTTTATACCTTTTTCTACATGTTTTTAAAAAAATGTCCACCTAAAATAACTTTTGCATATTATTTTCGACATGTTCATACATAATTTAAGTCAATTAAAAAACAACTTTCTTTCAAAGGTATACAAGGCCTCAAAGCAGTTTGAATACACGTGACGATTAGTGGGATGCTCCCATGGCGATTACCAGCCCAACTGTGATGGCGGCATGACGATGACTCGTACAATAGCGTCTTATAACCTTTACGAAATATTTTCTCGAAAACTGTACCAGGCACGGAAATTTCACAACGACCTTCTTCTTCGTAATAAAACACTGATTATGAACGACTTAGAATAACTTTTACTCACTATCCTAGTTGAGCTATATAAATTTGCAAAGCCAAGCTATATAAATTTGCAAAGTCAAGCTAAGGCGGTCCTCTAGTTTCTCGGGTCGAAAGAATCGATTTTTTTTTCATAAATCACATCTACAACATGTGTAGAAAATTTGTGCCAAAGGATTTTTCAATATTCGAAGTGGTTCACAAGTTACGGCCCTGGAACGGAGCAGGTATACGGAGCGCGCGCTGGGCTGTTCCCAAAGCCGAGCGACGCTGACCATTGTATTGATATCCCTAAATCTAACTGCTACCTGAACCTTTTGTGAATTAGGCCCGAGTAAAGGGGAGCCGAGACCGTTGACAGACGCTTTCGAATATTGACTAAGACGCCGTAAACTCACTGATAAATTGATTGGTGAGATGACAACGTATTATGGATTAGCTATTCGGAGACATCCAGATTCTATCGAGGAAATGAGAAAGGAAATTTGGGCAACATTCTTTCACAAGATTTCCACAGACAGCAATCCACAACATCAAAATTGTCCTGCAGGCGAATCTAGTTGGTGCAAATGGCGCAGAGCTGAGTTTCTCGGAGAGGCTGAGCAATTCAAACACAATAAACCGCCTCTTTCTGAAGCAGTTCAAAAAGTTATAAAGCCAATTTATGAGGATTTATCCAAAGAAGAATTGTTAAGCAGATGCCTGGGAGCGGAAACTCAAAATAATAACGAGTCGCTCAATTCGTTAATCTGGACTTTTGCTCCGAAGCACCTCCATTCTGGGCCAAAAGTGGTTGAAATCGCCACGTTTCTCGCTGTCATAATCTTCAACGAAGGATTCAAATCTATCTTGAAGACCTTGGAAACCATGGTAGTGAAAATCGGCCCACAAGCTAAAGGATATGTTCAACAGCGTGATAGCTCTCGGATCGACCGTTCAGAAAGGCGCACGAGTGATGTTGTAAAACAGGCCCGAATTGCGAAAAGGGAAGATGGAGCAGCTCTGCGTGACTTCCAAGAAGAAGAGGGAGGCCTATTGTATGGTCCAGGCATAGCAGATTGACGGTGAGATGAAATTTTTAGTACAAATCACATGCGCGAACTTTCAAACGCGTTTTTCTCGAAACACCATTTTTCGAAACGGTGACCACGATATTTTAGAAACTACTGCACCGATCTTGTTCAAATTTATACAGCATCTTTAATATGTTATAAGCCAGCGATTGAACTAGGATTATCATGATTGCTTCGATAGTTTTTTTTTGTATGAGCGAAAAACTTAAGAAAAAATGAGTAAAAAATAGAATGTAATTTTCAAAAGTGTATAAAAAAGTCAATTTTTGTAATTTAGAATTCACTCTAGTTCAATCGCTAGTCTTAAATATGAAGATTAAAATGCCGTTTGGTTTTTTGATTTCAGATAAGCAGAACAGCCACAATCTTGGCCACTGTCAAGCACCTCTTTTACTTGATGTCTTCCTGTCGGCCACTATAACTTTTATTCTATTATATATTTTGACTTCAAATAATTTGTAAAGCTTATTTAAATGTTAAAAAAGATTATGCAAAAACAATGAGATTGATTATTTCGATGCTTTGCCCATAAAAAATTATTGAAAAGGCCGTAAAAAACAGCCGAGAAACTTGAGGACCGCCTTAAGCTGACGATTACTGGGCTATCTACCTTATTGCTTCTATACAGATTTTTTTCAAACACGCTTGAAGTATACATTTTTCGACTAACCTGAAGATATAATTTGGACATTATTATTGCCCCATAATAAAAACAATAATGTTCGTGTATTACAATCGTCTTATTTTTTACAAACCAGACGTATTCGATAGAAGCAAAACTAGATAAAAAGAATTTAACTGCGTTCTGACGACAACTCGTCAAATGTCCATTTTCACATGTGCCATAATTCCGCTCGCAGAATTTTCGCCTCCAATATTCCACCATCTTTCATACAATTTTCTGATATCCGTCAAATGTGACAGAGATATTTTTCGCATTTCGTACCAGATAACATATCAGGGGAGCCGTAACCGGTAAAAGAAATTTCCATTTCAGATGGCTATACGGTGCAATAAGTACAAATGATTATTCGGAGCAATGAGATGGAATATCAGGCCAGCTTCCGCTATTTCTCGGAGCGTGACAACTATTTGCGCAGACGGAGAAAACAAGAGTGGAGCGATTTTCCGACAGTGGTTATGAACAATTATTACAAAAGAGTATTAATACGTGAGTAGTATTCGTGAGGGTCAGCCAAGCATTCCATGAGATACGTACATTGTTCGACTGGCTTGAGCTGCTGCAGCTCGAGTTGAGTTAATAAACGAAGCGGCTTACCGCATCGCTAAAACAATTTATTCACGGCGCCACTGCAAGCGTGAACTCTACTAAGACAAAAAAGGGAGAAAAAAGCTCTTCCAAGCAATATGTAGGTATTACCGTTACTATTATGGGAAATAACTACGCTAATGCCCTACAGAATTTAGAGAATGGAGCCGGTCACAATGTTCGTGGGTGATCGTGTCTCTATGCAACTAGAAAGGATGGGAAAATGATGTCACAATATGTGTAAGTACGGCAGAGCGAAACGGGAGGAGGGGGCGAGCATACCGATGGGAACAACAGGTAGCCATAAGGATTACGTCGAAACCGGGAAGGGAGCCTGATTATCCGGATTCAATTATTTTCGGGAATTAGGTTTTGAGGAGGGGTTCTCCTCAATGTCCTGATAACAGGGTAGACTAGGGTACTGCCACACTCAACCGTAAATTCAAAACGCCGTTTGTATTTCGAAAGCGCCGCTTAATATGCTGCATAAATAGGTAAAGGTTTTGCATTAGTGAAGGAAAATTATTTGGATTGGAATTAGTGTTGAGAGGCCATCATCCCTGAATGACATTGACGGCAGCTATTTTGTACAGATATGTGATGGGTACGTTGAGTTATTTCCACCTTATCTTGATCCCGTTTATCTGTACTCTTGGATGTAACCAATTTTGATAATTTTTTTCGCGACGTCGTATAAAAATAGAGTAGTATGGGATAAAGTTCCGAACAGGTCCTACCTCCGATTGGGCTGAAATTTTGCACAAATCTACTTTTTAATATCTTAAGAGATCCCCTAGAAGGATTTTTGGTAACGAGCCATAGTTTTTGAGATATCGATTTTTTTAGTTCTTTTTTTACTCCGCTCCTACTATATATATAGCTGACGGGCTCGGTTCTGGCTATACCTATAGATGTTATCGCGCTCTCTGTTTTGCGATGATCTTCGCCTATTCCACGCATAAGCCGCCCACCTTGCCCGTCACATCGCCATCATTTTCGGTGTAACGCTGACATTGTATTTTGACGATTGATGGAGAATTAGTAGTATATGGAGAGTGTGCTTGTGGTATGCATGGCAAGTATGTCCATGTAATATTGGTATCTGCTTCGAGAGTCCCCTCGAGTGTGCGAGTAGGATTATGGAGTGTGCGGTACACTGATGTGGGGGCAGGGCACCACGGATGTGCGTGTGGATTAGTGGAGTGCCTAGAACACTGGCGTAGGCGTACGTACCTCGGATGTGCGTGTAGAATAGTGAGATGCGCAGACCACTGGTGTGGGCATGAGCTCCTCGGATGTGCGTTTGGAATAGTGGGGTGCCTGGAACACTGGTGTGGGTACAAGGCACCTCCCATATGCGTGTGAATTAGTGGGGTGCGTGAAGCACTGATGTGGACGCGGGCCCCTCGAATGTGCAAGTAGATTAGTGGGGTGCGCGGAACAGTGGTGATGGCATGGGCTCCTCGAATGTGGGAATGAAATTGTCGGGTGCGTGGAACACTGGGGTAGGTGCAGGGGACCTCGAATGTGTCAGTAAAATTGTGGGGTGCGTAAAACACTAGTGTGGGTGCAGGGCACCTCGGATGGGCATGTGGAATTGTGCGGTACGTGGAACATTGGGGCGAGCGCAGAGCACCTTGGATGTGTGTGTGGAATCGTGGGGTGCATTCGGGGGAGCGAGTCCCCTTTTAATTTATGGTAACCGGCCGGGGGTAGCGACGGTGGGAAGGTTTCTATTGCCCAAGCTTAACGAAGTTCAGCACCAAACGGAGAGCGCGATAACATATATAGGTATAGCGAGAACCAAATCCGTCAGCTATAGATATAGCAGAAGCGCAGTAAAAAAAAAATTTCAAAAATTGATATCTCGAAAACTATGGTGCGTCGCCAAAAATCCTTCTAGAGCACCTCTTAAGGGGCCAGTCCGCTTCGAAAATTTAAAAAAATCGAGAGCAAGCTAGACTTGAAGAAATCGACGACGATGAGTAATCAGGGGGATTTTGTACGGTACATGAATTTCCGATTGAGTTTAGGTAAGAGTTTTTCATAGTATAAACTTCGGACGCGTTTTTCTCGAAACAGCGTTTTAAAAATCTAGCTCCATCGTATCTCTAAAACTAATAAACCGATTCTCTTGAAATTTGAACCACATATTGTAAACGTGATTCGCAACAAGATGACCCTCGATGGTTTTAAAATTTTGATTTTTACTCATTTTTGCGAAAAACTGCGAAAAAAACGCGTTTTGTTTTTACTTTTTTCGTTTTTTATCTGCCATTTTTTTATTTTTTAATAAAACTTTATATCCGAAGGTCATTTTGTAGCTGGTGTCATACTGAATCTAATGGACTTTGATTTTTTTGTTTCAGACAAGCCGTTGCCGAGTTGCGATGGAGCTACCTAGCCCACCTATTTTTGAGGCGTTTCGTTAAACTATAGTTTTTGTACTTAAAATGAATGAAAAAGAATTACATTTTTTTTAAATGTATTTCAAGACTTTATTTATCCAGCCCAAAAACTTTTGTATTCATTTCTGTTGTAAAATCTTTTTTTTTAAATCGCGAAAATAGCCTTACTCGTGGCTCCAAAGTGGACTGGCCCCTCAAGATATTAAAAAGACGGTCTGCAAAGCAAAATTTCAGCCCGATCGGAGGTAGGACTTTTTGGGAACTCCACCCGTAGTATGATTTCTAAAATTCAGCAGAACGTGATTATCGTGCTACTTTTTCCCCGTTTCATAAACTGTGAGTGGGGATATACGTATCAGGGTTGATGAATTTAGGGTTTATGCTACCACAGTCAGTGAATAAGCTTCAAAAACCTACCGTTGTCATCATACGTTGAAGTCGATCGAAACTTTTATCGACCGTACGTGTAATGTCAAATACCCTCCGAATGGAACACTTTTTACGTGTAGGCCTCCTTATTAAATTTTCACCCGCAAGTCTCGAGAAATGACATATCATCTATATCCGGGTGAAACACGAAATTCGTGTGAAAATGGGAGAATAAATTCTGACAGGAAAGCTCAAGTGAACATCGTCAGTGAAACAGGGAGGCTAACAAATCCAGAGAAGTTGCTTCCATCCCCTCAGCTTCCTCGGTCATATATTTTGCTTCGCTGCCTCGTATGTTCTCTGAGTTCACGGGTATAGAAAATTACGATTTTCACGTGTCGCAAATAACATAGAGATCTGATAAGAAATAGTAGACGAAAGAGAAGAAAACAGAAAATACCAGTTACGAAGTAAAGCGACAACGGCGGTAAAATAATGATGACGCGTAGTCTCCTTCAGGTAAAAGAAGAAGCTTACCCAGTCTCCTTATTGTTTTGTACGAGAATATGCAGGAGGGCAAATGATGGACGAGTCAAGTATGCTTAAGGTAAAAGGCTCACGAAAATGTCGGCATGATGGTTCGCTTTTCTATCCATGTCGCTGCATCAATCTCTGTGTGAAAAGTGAGCTTCTAAAGGGACAATCAAAATATCAATTTCGAATATTTTCGACATCAATGGGGAGTTGGGTTGAGCTTCTTCCCTTAGAAAATCCGAGTGGTAGTAGCACTATCTTGCAGTGGCGAGATCTGACAGGCTGCCTCTGGACGCACCGCATGCGAGTCGTGTCCGTCCAACCGACGACCCAAAGTTCACGAAGAATTAGTATTTCTACAGGTACCGATAACCTTGCTTGCCTTTCCCATGTTTAAAATTTTTTTTGACGTGATAACGTCTTATAATTCGATGGAGCCGGCTGCACGCACGAAAAAGCATGACTCATCGCCGTTACCTCGCTCTGAGGCGTTCCATTTAAGGCTTGAAGTGTAAGCGAGAGCGCGGAACGAGCGACAAAGAGGCACAATCGGCCTCCGCGTTCGGCAGCGTTCGGCAGCGTTCGACATCTGTCTCTCTCCTACTTGAGTGATGGCCTCTGCACACTGCGAGCGACGAGCGACGAGCGATGAGCGATATCCAATGGCAACGTCACTCTCATAGAGCATTTCCGTCATACTCGAGTTCTCATTGGATATCGCTCATCGCTTGTCGCCCATCGCGCGCAGTGTGCAGAGGCCATGAGCGATGCGTCCGCGTGGAGAGCTGCTATACAATAATACATGTACATGTTTTCGTCAAGTATGAAGTGCAGTGAAAAGTGCATGTGGTGTCAATTGTTTATAGCAACGATAATTGCGGCGATAAAGGTAATGATTCTTTCGATATTAAATATATGTTCAGTGATATATTGTCGAATATTCGTGCTTTCATCATTAAAATAAATAGCATCGGTCCGCTAGTGCAGCGATTGTAGGTTATGCTATAATTGACAAAACTATAACAATAAGTTAACAGAACTATTTCACGATGAGTAAAAATCAATTGCTTTACTATTCGATCGAAATAATTATCGAGCGTAGCTATGATTTCAAAAAATTAAAACATAAATGTTAAATCTTCCACATATCATAACAACGTGTCTGAAATGACAGGTTGGACCAGCCAGCCGTCAAAGGGAACAATTTTCTCCTATATCAAACACATTGAGGCGGGCTTTTTAAAAGCTAGAGTTACAAAAATTTTAATGGTGTTTCCAAATTTTTAATTTTAAATTTAAGATTTATGAACAATAATTTAATCACAGTTTATTCTTATAATAAATTATTCAAAATTATTACTTTTTTACAACAAATTACAATTAAATTTGCAAAAATAATTAAGTAACTAATTGAACAACAACTTTTATTCAGTTTACTTGCTGAAAGAAATAATGTCAATACAAAATTTATTGTTATAAAATAATAAAATCAAAAATTAAATTTTAACAGTCGAGTAGAAATTTAAACAATACATTTTATTCAAGTATTTTGTAAATTTAAAATGATTTTCTGAACGAAGAATTTTATGAAAAAATAAAAGTTGTAAAACAATTGCTCAAAGCACATTCATACTTGCAAAAAATATGTACATTGTAAAAAAAAATAAATAAAAATTGACATAATTGTATTTATGCGTACAAATAAATGTAACTTGATCAATTCAATTGTGATTTCCATTTACCTCCTTCTCTATATCCATACAAAATATCTATCAAACAAACAAAATAAAAATTTTCTTTTGAAAAATGAAACCATTCCATCAGTATTTTCTTATGACGTTGTCACGTTCAACTATCGTCAGTAAACCGACTTTACAGACAACCGATTTTTACTACAATAAAGTTTTACTGCAATCATTTTGCTCTTTTCTCATGTTTTCGTTTCCGTTTTCATTACTAAAATACGGTTTTTCTGTGATATTGTAATTTTTTTTCTATATTTTTCTGTATGTATATTCTGTCGGTTTAACTACTGGAAAAGCTGAGCGGAATAGGGGTAAACGTCTATGGCTACGTGGACGACGTGGCCATCTTGGCGAGAGGCAACATCCTTCCAGAACTACAGGAGCTAATAGACAGAGCACTCCAGATCACGCAAGGGTTGAGTGTGCAAAGGGTCTGGTGGATAATCCGTAAAAAAAACCAAGCCATCATCTTCACTAGGAAATATGAGCCCAAGTGACATATTCATCAGCAGTTAAGTACCTTTCTCATTAAAGCAGAAAATAATTCTGAGAAAATTTCAGGTAGGGGAGAGGAGGCTAGCCCCGGCCATGTCTAAGATGTATGCTCGCTTTGCCTTTAATGTTTTCATCTTCCTGTGTCCTTTTGTGTCCCACCAGAAACGTGCGACTAGTAGAGCTCGACTTATCTTTGTGTTCGGTCATGAAAGCGTCAATACTGATTTGTGTGAGACACGAACACGACACGCTCAACGTAGAAAAAAGTGCACCATTGAAAAAACGTAAGTAATTATATTTTTTAACTGGCCAATATTTAGTATTGTCATTATATCTGACATATTTTTTTCCGGTTGGAAAAATTAACATTAATTTTAGTACTAAAGCCATGATTTTGCTTACAATCGAATCGGGTAGCTCCGGCCACCAGTTTGGCGGGTAGCTCCGGCCATTCATTCGAAGGCCTATTTCTTGTCGAAAATTCATAAAAAAAGGTTTACTGCAATTACCCGTCCTCTATTTTCGTAGGTGGGCGTCAAAATGCCTAAGTTCAAAGGCAGAACCACAAACCGAGGTAATTAGAGCGAAGAAAACATGCAAAGAGCAATAAAAGAAAACTTGGACTGTTTGTGTTCTGCTTTGACCGATATCCCAATACCTGAAGATCGCGATAACCACCCAACAACATCGACATGCCCGTCTACAGCCCGGCAACATGTACTAAATACTTTGTTGCCTCTACCAGACGCCTCAGAGAAGAGACTTCCGTTCGAAAAAGACGAACCCAATGATGTGAGATTTTAACATCATCTCCTTATCAAAATGAGCTGATTGAGAAATCAACAGTTCCAATTAAGAAGCCAAAGATCGCGATGAAAAAAAAAGAAGAACCTCACAAAAGAAAAAGCTGGATCTAAATCGCGCGCCAAAAAAAAGACACCGATTCATCATTTCTGGCGAAAAATTTGACGAAAACTGGATCCAATGCCAAATATGTCAAGAATGGGCTCATGAGGCATGTGTCAATATAAATCCAGGCGATTTGTACTACACATGTTACGTTTGTGTCGCCAAAAATCGTTTCCAATACATATCACGGTGGCCAATAAATATCACGGTGGCCAGAGCTACCCGCCACTTTTCTGGAAAGGCCGAATTCAAGCCAAAGTATACAATTTTTTTTTTCAAGTTTATGATAATTTATCATTTTTTTGTATAATATTCTATTAAAATATATGGGTCATTCCATGTCAAATCGACAAATTTTTTACCTGACCCCCTTTGATTTCGCTGAAAATTTTCTATCTTTTTCTACCCCCCGAAAGTTGTTTTTCAGAATTTTTTCAAATTTTTTTTCCCGACTCAAAAAAAGTTATGAATTTTTGAAAAAAACCGCTCTTTTATTTTTAAATTGCCAGAACTTTTTCAAAAATTGACCGTTTGGGAACTTTTTTTTTTCAAAATTTTTGTTTTTAAATGTAGTTTTCGAAAAAAAATATGAAAAAATTTTCAGAATCCCAGATATATGAAATATTTTAGTTTTTTTGAAAAAACCGTAATTTTCTCAAAGTCCGACCGTTTTTTTTTTGTTTTTTTTTTGCTCTAAAAATACTTCAACTAATTCTGCAATGATCCCCGTTAATCAAAAGATGTGACGACAATCGCTTCTAATTTTTTTTCTTGATTATAAAAAAAATTTTGTTGAATTTTTGCTGATTTTATATAACTTTGTTATGAAATTTTTTTTATTTCCTCGTGAAACCTCAAAAGTTGAAAAATAAAATTTTATTGGAGAATTTCAAATGATTATCGTCCAAGAAATTGTTATTTAAAAAAAAAATAATTTTTTTCTCTCATTGACGTTATTTTTTTACTCTTATGGACGTTTTTTTTTGGTACTGAAATATGACAACTTCAAAAATACAATGGGTTTAAAAGTTACCTCCAGTTGATACAATGTGATAATTTAAGAGCTATCGATTGTCGGTAAAAAAGATATCATCTACATTTCATTTAAATAATATGGAGGTTATGTTTTCAGAATAATTACATTGTCGTTGTGTTCATCGTGTCACGTAGACTTACTATTGCTAAATAAAGTACCTATTATTTATCATAAAGTGCTGTTAATTTATATTTTGTTAACGAGTGATTACAATGCCGAAGTTTTTTGATCGATGTTGCAATCCATTTAATTTGGAGAAGCATAGAAAAAAAATATCCCTGCGAAATTTACCGGAGCATTTAGCAATTCGATACAATTTGTCGACTGATGAGCGAATATGTAGTTCATGTTATAAAAAAATGCTTCAGCCCTCTGTTGACAATACTTCTGATGAAAGTTAAATAAAAGATAATATAATTTGAACACATAAAAAAAAATGTTTTTAATTTATTTAAAGATGTTAAGAGACGGTGAATTTATTTAAGAGTATGAAAAGTCCTTTTTTTTTACTTTTTTGAAAAAAAATAACAATTTCTTGGACGATAATCACTTGAAATTCTCCAATAAAATTTTATTTTTCAACTTTTGAGGTTTCACGAGGAAATAAAAAAAATTTCATAACAAAGTTATATAAAATCAGCAAAAATTCAACAAAATTTTTTTTATAATCAAGAAAAAAAATTAGAAGCGATTGTCGTCACATCTTTTGATTAACGGGGATCATTGCAGAATTAGTTGAAGTATTTTTAGAGCAAAAAAAAAACAAAAAAAAAACGGTCGGACTTTGAGAAAATTACGGTTTTTTCAAAAAAACTAAAATATTTCATATATCTGGGATTCTGAAAATGTTTTCATATTTTTTTTCGAAAACTACATTTAAAAACAAAAATTTTGAAAAAAAAAAGTTCCCAAACGGTCAATTTTTGAAAAAGTTCTGGCAATTTAAAAATAAAAGAGCGGTTTTTTAAAAAAATTCATAACTTTTTTTGAGTCGGGAAAAAAAATTTGAAAAAATTCTGAAAAATAACTTTCGGGGGGTAGAAAAAGATAGAAAATTTTCAGCGAAATCAAAGGGGGTCAGGTAAAAAATTTGTCGATTTGACATGGAATGACCCATATCTTAGTAATAATATTTGTGCAGTTCCGATTATTGCTCCACCCGTAATTTGCGGCATAATTCTAAAAATAGAAAACTGGCTCAGGCTACCCCCCTTTCTCCTAACAAAGACCTTTGGGATGACAATACCCACAAGGGAGGACTGGAACAATCCAAAGTCTCTGAACCACCCGAAGACCGATTCATGGTTCACGGAAGGTTCTGGAGCAAATTGCAACTGAGAAACATATCATATAAAGCGACTTAGACCAGAAATACCTACGCTTCTGGATAACGGGGAGTGAGTGTCGGCAGGCTCAGCTTTTCATGGCTGCCGGACAGAGCTGAGGAGCTCCCCGCACTAAGCAGGAGAAGGCTGAGACTGGGCATTGGACTTTTAACAGGACACATTGCCCTTGAACCTCACATGTCCAACCTCGGAATAATCGAGCAAAGAGAAGGCTGGCTATGCGAGGAGGAGGAGGAAAGCAGTGCTCATATTCTGTGTCGCTGGCTCGAATTAGCAATCGGCAGATAGAAACTCTGGTAAGCATATTTCTGACACCCAAAGATTTGAAAGAACAGAGGATTACGAGTATGTGTAGCCTGGCTGAAAAGGCCGGGCTTGTGTTATTGTTAACACATTAATATTGTTTCCCGAGATGGGAAGAAGAAGGGCATGAGAAAATGTGGACAAGTTGATGAAACCAACAGCCGTTATCTATCTGCGATTGAAAGTCAGACAAAAAGACGATGCACTAGCATGCGTCCTGCAAAACACCAGAGTAGAAACATAATCGCACACCCTATTACTAAATTTCCGTTTTCTGTAATATTTCGATTTCTTTCTTTATTGTCGATATGTATATTCTATAGGTTTGGCCTCCATCAATATGGTTTCCGAAGATGGAAGGCCGAAATGCTCGAGAAAATGTGGTGTAGTTGATGAAACCAAATGCTCTAATCAATCTACGATTGAAAGTCGTACAGCAAAACGATGCACTAGCATGCGTTCTGCGAAACGCCAGAATACGCACACCACCGCATCCACTATAGTATCGACCATACCGTCTGAGCCACTTTATATGGGCGCGATCGACGTATATTTTTCCTGAGGTTTCTATTTTTTGGAACGGATATTCATTTTTGTTCAATATCTAGGTATCATGAAGATATTCATTGTATGCATGAAATCTAAAAAAATATCTCCGATTTTCATGTCTTGAAATAATTAACCTTTTTGCACCCTACTAACTGTATATTCTGTAAATGCACCCTACTAACTGTATATTCCCCTCAAAGTTTGTAAGAGTATGCCCATAATGAAAGTAATATGTGTATTGGGCTGTTGAATAAATTCTCGCTGTTTTTTCGTGAAAATAAATCCTTTCTGTTAGAAAATCAATTCTAATGCTTTCAAACGTTTCAAAACTGTAGTGTAATCAATTCCTAATAATTCTGCAAGTTCAGCTATCGTCTGACATGATTCTTCATGAAGGAATACCTCCCATTCAACACATCAAAACCATTATTTTTTAAGCATCTGAACCAATCTTTGCATGTTGTTTCCGACAGAGCATGGTCGCCTTAAGCCTCAACAAAAATTCTGTGTGCTTCAGCTGCTGCTTTATGAAAATTAAGTCGTGTAGTAAAGTTCCCTGCAGATACTCTTTTTTGGCACAAAATTTGACATGCTCAGCACTATGGAAAAAAAGTTGTTTACACTTCAGATAAATGACATACACTAAATGTCAAACTTACTTATGGTACTCCTTTGTAGATGCGTTGACATCTTAAAATACATGTACACAGTTCTGGTAATGCAATCTGTTGCAAAACAGCGAGAACTTATTCAACGTCCTAATACGTGTGGGGAGAGCTTGGCAAGGAGTGGAGAGAGAAAGGAGTTATTTATTTCGCACCCTGGAGCGTGTGCTCCCTAAGAGTACCGTACACATTTTTGTAGAGACTGCATATGCATATTCTTAACACATGTATGATGGAACAAAATTAGCTCATATAGACTACATAATAATAAAAATACCACAACAAAAATAAAATAACAAATAAAAATACTGTATAGTCAAAGACAATATGAAAAATAATTGATAATAATAATGATAACATTAAAATTAAAATTAGGATTGAACATTGAAAGTTTGATGCTGGAATCAGCTTATAGGCTCATTTAACAATAACCGGGTTAGGATACACTTAAACATGAAACGATTTTCACAGGCTCTGATATGAGGGTCTATAGTATTCCAGAGGTAATACGACGTGGTGCAGAACGACCTAAGGTCCGTCTATATAATAATATATAATAAAATCTATATATAAAATAATAAAGTCATTGGTCCTCATTGGCCGCCGAAGACTACGCAATGGTGTTTTCAGAGGGCGCCCAAATCGTTAGCATAAGTAGGACGGTTTCTCATACTCGCACATTGCGTGAATAAAGGACGCAAGTAGGAGGTTACGTCGCTGCGTATTCTCCAACCATCCCAACCAGATGTAGTAAGGCGTGACATATATATATATATATATAACGATGTAGGTAAAAAATGATGCGTACGCCTGCATTCAGTGCACGTTGCAGTTGCTCATTTTGAGTATCACTGATACCAATAAAAAGAAGAGAATAATAATCAAGGGGTGGTAAGCCGAGTGCACCAACATCAAACGGACAGTGGTTGGAAGTTTTCCGCGGCAATATTTGAAAAAGGGGAGAGAGGATTGGGAGAGGGGGGGGCACTTCTCACCGGAAGGTGCGAGCAATTAAACCACACAAGAACAGGCGTGTATCTTATCATATATTGTATTTCCATAGGAGAAGCTTCTCACGGCAACTATAATTATTCGTCAAACGTACGAAAATCGGAAATTTGTCACGATTGCTCCAACTGGACACAGCACCTCATATATAAGTGACGCTATTTTATATCATAACGAAATTAAAAAGCGAAAGGTCTGCTCCATATTGAAAACCGTCGGTGACAACGAATTTTTGTAGCGAGTCTGATTGACTTCATTTCATTGTATTCGTATATTCCTCTCTCCCCAGCTAATATACATGTAATTCCAAATTGTACATGTTCTCCTGCTTATTAATAGAGAAGGATTGTTAATATTCTCTGAAATATTTCCGCCGATGTTATAAAAAATAACGACAATAAATGTGAATATAATTGTAGAACGAATAGAATTTCAAATAATTATAACAAGTTCATAGATTGAGGTATACTGCCACGCAAGTGCGTCTTCAAATCTTTATGACCTATTCGATGAATTCCCGTTTGTCCTGCACGCTTGTACGATTGCCAATTTTTATTATTAAGGCTACTGAATGTTTGACCCTATCAACAATTGGATAATGTAGTAAACTGACAATGACGAGAAACTCCGATTTTCTCGAGGAAGAGAACACTTCGAAAACTTGGATTGTTCCAAAGACTTAGTATTCGCAAGGCGGTTGTAAAAAATGAATGGTCATGCGGAGGGTTAAAAAGACAAGATGCTGTAAAGACCAGGGACGTTTCTTGAGGAATGGGAATATGATCTTAGAGATGCGTTCCGAAGGTCTTTCCACTTTCTGTTTGCATCTACTCACCATATGGTTCTTGTGTTCTCGATCCTCATCATTTCGACAAGTAACGGTACATAAATAGAGGCTTTCCCTTCATTTTTACTCGCAAATCTTGAAGACGGGGTTTTGACACTCGACGACTTTTGAAATGGTTTTCCTTTATGTACGCTAAAGTGGAAAATCGGATATGACTCTCGGCTTGTATTGGGCGCAGAGTTGATCTTATAAAAAAATATTCCTGGTGCGCGAAATCGAGCGCACTTGTGACCTCCGCATAGACGAACGACGAAAGAAGTGAAAATATGGGATGCAAAGTATGAGAGTCTATGTGACAGAGAGAAAATAAGAAAAGCGAGATAGAAAAGAATGTTTGATTACATGCGTACTTACGTGCATACTTATATATGTGTGTGTATATATATATATATATATATATATATATATATATATATATATATATATATATATATATATATATATATAATGATGTACTGGTATAGGAGCTTTGCTTGTGCATCTTTTCTCGTTCGTTCCGTTCTTGTCGTTCTACTTCAACGTTCCCTGGTGCTCACCTCATTCTCATCTTCGTTCGCATCGTCGCCGATACCCGCCTCCATAAGACGCGGAAATGTGTTTACTTGCCCCACTTCCTTACCTATCTTCACCCGATCGATCTCCTGTTACTCGGTCTTCCCTTTTCCTTTCTTTGTCTCTTTCTCAGTCATTTTCCACAGTGTTTCCACTTCGACTCACTCCCTTTCAGCCGGTTTTAGAGTCGAGGAAGGTAGCAGGTTTCACGGACGAGCAGCGATTAAATATGGCCCCGTTAAAGATGAGAAACCCGGTAGAAAGAGGCGCAGCCCCAATGCATCCTCTCACGTCAGGTACAGTCTCGATACGCTACTCTGGCGAAATTTGGTATCCTTAACGTGTCGAATTTTAGAGAGAATTGCGAAATTATCAATTCGTACATGAGTTAGGAATTATTTCGGAATAATACATCCTCGGACGTTAGAAACGGATTAATTTAAGGATGAATTTATGTTCTGATATATAAGTAAAATTTTTAAGAATCAAGTTCCGCCAAACACTTACTGGACTATGAGAGATCGAAGAAATCGAATCGTCATAGGAGTGGTATCCATGCATCAATTGTAGTCAGCCTCACTCCCAAACATTTGTGATCAATCGCGTAGGTCCACCGGGAGCTTTGTTTCAAATGCTCAAAATAGTCACCATTTTGTGATTGCTTGAGTTTGAATCCGCGAATTAGAGAAAAAAGATTATTTATTTATTTCAACGGAAGTCGCAGTTCGCTTGTGTCCCCATATCCACTGATCCTCTACTATACACATCTACGCTCAACTGCAAACGCGTGCTGTACGGAATACTCTTGTCAGGGTGACTACCACTTTAGAGCCCAAAAAAGTGAATTTCAACCATTTTTATGGATACCTAGTTGATAGAATGAAAATTCCGTCTGGCGGCTTTTATTCTACATATCTTCAAGTATCTTTATACATTTTTTCACAATATTTTGTAACAAAATGGCGGTACTGAAGCTGGATAAAGCGAGTCAACTTTGTCTGATGTCCTCGTTCTGTGACTGGCAACATTACAACGCCAATTCTTCACCGATTTACTTAAATTTTTTTTTTAACCTTATAACATTTTACATCATAGATCGCAGGGGATGTTTGGTATGTGTAAAACATTTCCCTAAAAAAAAAATATTTCCAGCGTTCTTTTTAATAAAAAAAACAATTTTTTTCCAAAATGCGACGTTTTATGAAAAATCGATATTTTTTTATTTCCCTATGTTGGGTCGGCTGGGGTCGGTAGAAACATGAGTCAAATGAAACAAGTTGAATAACTCGATGATGGTTATTGATAGCGGTGGGGCCCCAAGGGGGGAAGGAACTGCTTTGCATATTGGAACCTGTCGCTTAGTTCACGCCGCCACTCCGAGAGCGTCGAACATTTTATGTGGGTGCATCGCTTTTTCGACGCAATAAGTAAGTTTTTTTTTACTATTATTTTGCGTATTGGTCCAAAACTATTGTTCCTTCTTCAGCAATGTTGACAATCATCATTACGATGCATATCCTAGCGAGTTTATTGTGGTCACCACCTATCTACAACATTTAGGTTATTTGTTATTTAAGAAATTGTTTGAAGCGAGGGTATGGTCGCAGTTGAAACAAACTGTTCGGGGTCAAGTGAAACGCGTTTCTATTAACCTCGAACAAACATTCTATACGCAAGCACGTTTTCCAAATCTTGATTTTTTTTAGATGCTAAGAAACCGTCCGAAACTACGAACCGCGGAAGCTGCGATCTCGCAAATTATAAAAAAACATATGAAGATGCCAAAAAATATATATAATAATAAAAATATTAAAACGCTAAATAGGGTTAGGAAAAAGAGAAGGTCAACAATATACACCGATGCCCCCAAAAAAGAAGGGACACGGAAAGAGACTGAAGAGAAAGATCGCAGAAAACAGGCTAAGAGAGTAAAATAACAGCGGGGAAAAAATTAAGAAAAAAGCAAAAACAAGAATAAACATCAAAAGGAAGAGTTTTCTACACATGATGAAACTGAAAAATACTTCTGTCTAGTTTGCGTGGAAAGTTTCGGCCACGACAGGCCAGGAGAAGGCTGGGTGCAATGTTCTGGGTGCAGGCTGTGGGCACACGAAGCTTGCACAGCAGGCGATCTGATTTATTTGTGCCATAATTGTGAATCCAAATAATGTTTATATTTCAGTGTTTGGATCAATAGATCTTTGTTGATTTCTTAAAAGTTGATAAATATTAGACAAAAACTTTTAATAATGTTGTTTTTAAACAAGTCGATCTCATTGAGTAGCTCGGTAGTAAGGAATACTGTTCTCTGCTCTAACTGATAGTGATTAACAAATAAAAATTGTGAATGTGATAAATGTTTATATTAGAATTGTCTTTGGACCAACAGGGCATTGTTGATTAGTTTATAAATATTAGGTTGAATTAATATGATACGAAATATTAATATAATGTCGATTCATCTCTATATTGATCTCATTGAGTACTTTGCTAGTAACCAAAACTATTCTTTGACCGATTATCTTTAGTAAATAAAAACTAGATAAGTAAAATAATATTGAAGCACCTCAATATGCCTTCGGTGACACCAAAAATGGAATGAAAAGTAATAAAACCGATTATTTTTATTAATGGTGTATTTTGTTTACAATAAACATACTTTATCACTCTATACACATCTTTAACAGCAACTGGGTTTAGTAGAAACATCAGTTCAATCAGCTAAAAACACCTGTTTCAACTAACATAGGGCGCCGTTTCGATGGATCCCGAAACAGGGTCAAATGAAACATTTTCCAAGAGTTTCTAAATAGCTTCTACCTAAGTTCAGGGCATATTAGAAGCAAAATCAATAATGCTATCATATAGCCAGATAGTCTAGCTATAATTTAAGCCGACTACCAAATAGATAAGGTATAAAACGAAGTCACACTAACCGATTTTCTCAAAAACGTTCCAATTGACCCCATCCTCCCCTACTTCGATGGAAAATGTTATCTAGAATGCAAACAATTTTGAATTTCCGTTTTAGCGAAAAAATGGAGGAGCACTCTTGCCGGCGGCAGGACACTCAGAAAAAGGTGACACATTTCACCCAGCTGCGACGTCGCCATTTTGTTATAAAATAATGTGAAAGAATTTGTGATGGTACTTTAACATATGTAGAATAAATACTATTAAACGGAATCTACATTCTATCAACTGAAAATCCATTAAAACCTATCGAAACTCACCTTTTGTTCGGGGCTCTAGACTGGTAGCCTCCCTTAATAATAAAACTGGAATTGCTGCGATACGAATAATTAATTAAACACTCGTTCAATATAGATCATTTACATCGCAAAAATAAGGAAGAATTAAATAAAATAATGTATGTATGTTCCAATCAGCTCGGAATAATATAATAACCCAGCAGAGTTGTCGCCGTCGACCTGTATGTTCGACCGCCTCGAATGCGAAATCATCAAAATTCCGTGTGCCAAATCTCCCCTAGGACGTCGTGGTGCAGCGTCAACGAGAGGGCTCGTGTGTCATAGTGCGCCACTGAATCGATCAATGTTGAGCAAGAGAAGGAAAGAGTAAGATGGAGAGGGAGAGGTAGACAGAGGGGGTGACGACATCAATGACGACGTCGATGCTCACGTGTAGGAACTCGAGGGATTCAAATACACCCACCGGAAGAGACTTCTCGTCGGTACTGGCAATTTGAAGCTTAATAAGAATTCAAAAAATGCCTTAAAACGACAAGTCATTTTTTGGAAACTTTTATTTCCTCTTCTAAAACCGTTTGAAGCTGCAACTAATCCGTCCGATTCTTTAAGGCTAAGTTATCATGAAAGGAATAAAAAACGATCCAAATGTCATGAATGCGCCACAACTCAGATAAAACATTAAGGTGCGAGGTTTCTAAAAGTTAAATTAAGCTGACAGTACAGGCATCAGAACGTCAACTTTATATCAAGGTAAAACATGCAAAATTCTTTTCTATCTAGTGATAAAAAGACATGCGTGAGAACACAATGAAACGTTTTCAAGGCAAATTGTTGGTTCTTCTACAAATTACCTATCTTAAGAAAATACCAGAGCGTTCAGGAAAACTAGCGATGCCCTCTTGTTACAATTGCCCTTAGGTGGCCCTGGTCACCCCCGTGGGATTGTTTGTGAGTGTAAAATACTTGCTACGCCTTCAGATATATAATTCCTGGCGTGTGCAGGTTGAGCCAATTAGACAGGATATCCGAGGGAACGATGATTTACCGATGCTCCAAGGAAAAATAAAACACTTTGTGCATTCTGTTCCGTCTATTCGAGAAGACCGGGCATGTGAGCGTACGCGGGTCGACTGTTGCTAAGGTAGAAGGGACCCCCTATTTATCGCCCGCAATAACGTTACTCTACATACATATGTATGTATGTTTCTTTCGGTCTTCTAATAATGTTTGCTCCTCCTCGGCTGAATACTCCCTCTGGTTTCAAGGCTCTTCGCCTATCTCAGGATTAGAAGGGGTCTTCTCACTTTAGATGCCAAAAAGGCTACTTTCATGAATTTTTTTCATAGGTTTATATTATAGATATTGATATAAAAGTTGTTACACTTAATGAATACACTTTCGGAATACGTTTAAAAAAATGTTGTTATTTATTTAAGTCACTATTTATAGACGAAATTGATAGTTAAAAAATGTTCTTAAAAAAATGTAGGTCTGCACTGTTGATGAAATCTCGGAGATGGATCATCCGAAACAAAATAATCAAACAGTTTTAGATTCAGTATGTTAATGGCTACAGCGCATATCATACGATTTTTTATAAAATGCAAAAATAACAAAATGGCGGACATTTTTCGAAAAAAAAGTTTTTCCACCGTTGCTGGCAAAAATTAAATATAAAAAATTTAAAAATCCTCGATATGCGCTATAACTATAGTTGTAAAGAAGTGGTTAACATTTCATAAGGATCAGTTAAGTAGTTTTGAAGATTTTATCAACAAGCCGTCGAAAAACTTGGTTTCGAGAAAAATGCGTTTAAAGTTTGTTTGGGTGACATGAATACATTACATTTTTTGAAAATGTATTTCGAAAGTTTATTTTTTAAATGTAACAACTTTTATATCAACATCTGTAATATAAACTTATCAAAATATTCATGAAAATAGGTGTTTTTAACGTCTAAAGTGAGAAGACCCTTAAAGAAAAATCAGCTGTTCAGTAGGCTATTTCCAAAGAGAAGACCCAATAGACCGAACGAGAACGGATTGCACACCGTTCATGAATGCACGCTCCAGAGAAACAATGTTCTTCGGATGTACCATTGCAGAGTGATCGTCTTGAGAGGGGTTTTTCGATTATTTTTTTTTTTGTATAATCTCGGCTATACGTATATATGCGTGTGCATGTGCCGTGAACAAATTGACCTGGTATCGTCGTCGTCGTCGTCAGCCAATGACAGTCGGAGATGCATGCTTCTACTTGATACTTTGCTTCCGTAGCAATCCTCTGTCCTTTATCGATCTATTCGATTTTACATCGAATAGATGTAAAATCTAGAATTAAAGTGGATATGATGGGTACAAACCACGGTCTTACATACAGGTCTTGAACGGTCGTATTTGATAGGCAGTCGGTGGGCCACCGAGTGCCCAAGCTTTCTTTTCTTAACGCCACCACCGTGTATCGATGTGATCAGGGCGGAGGGGGGTGTTCTGGGACTAACCTAAACCGATCATAAAATGTTTCGTCGTATAGACGTATGTACGTATATCGGTTGAAAATCTTAATACGTATAAAAAAAGTTTGATATGCCTAAATAACTGTTATTGACATATCCAATCACAATTTTCCGTCACAATACAGAACTTTCGGGTTTCGAGTAGGCAGCGCAACCATTCAGCTCAATTACAATCGCATCACAAAAAACCCAATATCTATCACTTTTATAATAGTCGCATGAGTTTTCCACGCGGTTAATATAGGTTTGGTTATATTTGTAAGCAAGTGTGTATTAATTTGTTCATTTTAGCATGCAAATACATACTTTTTTCGGTAAATATTCGGAGGCGGGGCTCCTGTTAGAATCAGGCTGGTTTTTGTCTGAATGGTTTAATATATATATACGAGTATATGTATATATATATATATATATATATATATATATATATATATATATATATATATATATAAACACCTATTAAACATAAACAAATTCAAAGAAAAAAAAAATAAGAAAAACATTAATCCTATCCTAGCTGGAGCCCCACTTCCGAATATGTACCCTTTTTTCGTTTACTAGAAATAGATATTTCTTACAAATAAATAAATAAAGGCCGTATACCGAGCGTTACAGTCTAAAGTGCATGCGCTGTATGGAAACACAGATATATGATATTACTGTCTTCTTCGCACACGACACCCCCTTTCCTATGTGCTCCATGCAGCTGAAAATCTAAGCAAAAACTGGACGTCAAGTGAGCCCCCCTCACTAACGTCGTTTCTAGATCTAAATGTGAGCCCGTGGTACAAACACAGATTCTCAACTCTTTAGTGATCTATCAACCGCGAATTGAAATGAATTTGTTATGAACACTTGTTGTGAAAACGCGCTCTCCATATACATGTACAAACTATGTAATCGAAAAAATATTGAACTCGATTTTATTGAACCAAGTAGGTTGCCTCTCGGATGACGTCCATGAGTGCAAAAAATGTCTTCAGACTGTGATTGCATTACCCAACGCATTAAAAGTCTCCAATTGCGATATCGATACGTATTCGGCGAGTTGACTATAGCTCTTTCATCGCCATAATCCCAGCGACATGATGATATACAACGGAAAAAAAGCAAGCATGTGTCATAGATGTTTTTAGTGTCGACATACTGTACGTGGTATCGTAAACATTGGCGAAAAAAGGTTGGTATAAAGACAGGAATTTGCATTTATAGGAGAGCGTAAACAAGGGTTGAGATACAAATTCGCACTGTTGGGGAATTTCTATGGAAAGGCTGACGATGGCTTTACGTCGCTAACACAACTTGACTACGCGTTACAAAGTGTTCCGACGCCATACAACTTTCATCGCCGTAACTTTGCTTGCTCGTGCCGCTTTTCCATCGAACTTCGCCCCGAAATGAAATGGATGGAGAAGGGCCGAATGATTTTTTATATGCTGACGGGGATAAAGTGCGGATACTGTGTACTTTGTGCCGGAGATGTTGCAGTGGGGAACGAGGTAGGGTTTGGGGAAGACATGCGCGACCACAATCGTAGTCACCGATGTCCGTCGGACAACATCGCTGATGAACTATTGTATACTCTCTTCCTTCAGCGTTCGTTGAGACTGCGAGCAGTGTAGAAAAACTCACCCCGTATCCAAGCGCATGACTTTGCAGAGCTTTTCACGATCACGTTCTCGCATAGTGCACAATAGCCGCGAGGGGTGAGAAGGGAGACCGAACCGGGAACTAGAATCGACTGGGAGTTCTTCAGCACACACTTACCTTCGGATGAAATTTCACTTCGGTAAATTTAATTTCTTCGACTCTCCCTCTATCGTGTGGTTTCACCGCGCTTTACCCTCTCCTTCCTCCCTGCTGCACCTCTACCACATCCGAGTTTTCTTCTCGCTCATAGTTATTCCTTATTCCAGACCGTGAGCATTGAGGCAACAGAGTGCTCTTCTGTCCGCACGTACCGGGTATCCTCCACCAGCCAAATAGTATTTGTCTTTATACGTGATATGTAACTTTCACAATGATGAGTCAATCGTGGGAGAATCGTTAGGAAATGCCGCAATAAAAGAAAGGGGTGATAAAAAAAAAGTAGCGACAGATGACTCGAAAGTGGCGCCTAAAATATGAAGGAAAGCAAGGCTGATAAAATAGGAAAGGACGTGCACGAGTTTAGTTAATGTATATAAAAATCTATATTACGAAAAGCCAAGAAAAGTATTCGGGTCTGAGGAAGGCCATCTCTTTTCTCGTGAAAGGAGTTATTAAATATCAAAAGTTTACGGGGACTTCGACGGCGGAAAATGGGCAGCAAAAATTTCACGACGGTGCCAGAGAAGTTCAGTCGAAAACATAACTTATAAGTAACCTCTCGTTGGCGTATATAGAGATGAGGCTGCTGGATATATCTTGTGGAGGTTAAAAGCTGCGAAGTAGAGAGAGGGGGAGGGAGGGAGGGAGGGGGCAGGGGAGAGAGAGAGAGGGAGAGAGAGAGAGGTTTGAGCGAAAAGAGACTTTGCTCTCAACAAGGAAAAAAGAAGAAGGGACAACAGGAAAAAGCGTACAGACGCTGAAAGGTCGCTTCCAGCTGCGGGACGTTGGTCGTCTGAGCCATGGGATCGGGACCACACTCGTTCATCTCTCCTCAAGACGGAGGTTAGGCCGTTAGTAGCGCGGAATGTACGAGGGAAGAGCAACCGTCGACAGTCGAGGATGATACCATCGTTGACCTCACCCATCCATTTCGAGGAAACAAAGTTTGGTCCGGCTCCAAGTCGCTAAAAGGAACAAGAATTTCGAAAAATACGCCTGGCGCATCTTAGGTGTTCCGGTCCTCGAAGAAGAGGGTCCTTACGGGTGGAAAAGCATGTGAGACGATAAAACAGCGAACAAAACATGGGGGGAAAGTGTAAGAAAAGATTGCGCGCTTGTTAGAAAGCCCCGGCTGGAGGAATGTAGCAGTGAGTTAGGCCAAGCAGAGACTTTTCCAAGATACGCGTTCGCTTTTCTTCGCTCAAACTGGATATCAGCACACTAACAGCGGGCGATATGATACAAAGAGTATGGAGGAACTTTCTTTTTTCTGTCGTTTTCTTCGTTTCTCGTCTTCTTACCAGCAGCACGAAAAGCAAACGGGAATGAAATCAGCGGAGCGAACAGAACCACACTCTCTTGTCTGCACAACATCCGTGTTTCGTATGTCCGGCAAAAAAGTCGTGCATACAGTATAGATATTCTTGAACGTGCGATAAAGATGGAGAGATGCGAGTTTTAGTGATCACTACGGCATTGCGCCAGGATGCATGAGAAGACTTCTTTTCTATGTTGGCCAGTAGTTGATACTACTCTGTTCCGTCCAATAATTTCGAAGCGTATACGTCCGATGTTCCTACCATTGGTACACTCCAGTCTCCGAAAAGTTTTAGTCTGACGGAGCGAGTATTTCATCAACTTGAGGGTGCCGTCTATTTCATGTAACATGAAAAGTTACTTCACCGCAATATTTTCTCCACGAGGTTGTTGAAATCGCGAAAAAGGAACGGCAAAAGAATGACAGAATAGACGAACCGAACGCTTTATGAAAGAAAACTCGATACACGATCTTGCAAAACTGAAGAAAAAAATTGGAAAAGTTGATCGCACGGGCAATTGAAAAGGTTCCGAGTGATTTTCACGGACTCACCAATGTTGACAGGACAGGCTACTGATACCTGTGATATAACTGGAGGAAACGCATTCCCTTGAAACCTCATTCGTCCGTAAAGCATTCGAACGTGTTCGTTCGCATTGGTCAAACCAAACTGAAGAGAGCTACTGTGCCATCGGGTTCAATATATGAGCCTCGAAAGAGATCACGTTCACCGTCACAGCCCAACCATTTCCGTCCTGTCGTCCCCTCGGCCATCAACCCCATATTTACTTTTTCGTTCCATTCACGTGCCGAGGTAGTAATTACCGCTGACCAGAAGCCGGACTGCTTCGCGAGAAGGGAAGCTATCTGCGTTAAATATATGCGATACCCGGTGACATCGTTCGACAGTGCAATGCTTCGAATCAACAGACTAGCGGGAAACCCAATCCGCATCTCCCACTTGGAGATTGGAACGGCCTATCGGAGCTTTTGAAAAGCGTCAGGGGAACGGTGTGACGATGAACGGACAAATCAGAGCGCGAAAGGACTGTACGCGCTGTAAGCAAAGGGCTGCTTTAAGGCAGCGACCGTTGGGATTTCATCGTTGTATAAAAGCCAATGCTCAATTGAGATAATATACTCTGGGAAGAAAAAAAAACATTCCTTTTCTTACTCTCTGCTTAACGAATGGTGGCTCATTCATAAATTAAACACTCATTGATCCGTATACTTGAAGATCCTACACGTTTTCCGATATCTCTGCCTCCGGCCCGACTATCCCTCTATATAGTTTCGCATATGTATCGCGGTGGATATAAATTTACGGATAAATACGTAGAACGACCTGTTAATGCAACTCAACGTAGCGTATCCCGGTAAGCTTTCGGCTTCAACCCATTCCTGGCCATTCCCGATACGCTGCTTCGCTTCCACCCTACAGCAAAATCCTGCTTGTACACTGCCCGATGTGAATTCCTGGACCATCCGTTCTATTTCTCCTTCCCGGCGACGAGCGAAACGCGGCAGAGCAGCCCCCAACACTGACTGTACCGAGCTCACAACCTTTGCCATCTGAATCAATGCCTGGTCGTTCACTGGAGCGTTGCCAGGATGATTTCACCAAATCGAAGCCAGTAAACTGAACAGGGAGGCAATGCAAGAGAGAGCGAGACAGAGAGAGAGAGAGAGAGAGAGAGAGAGAGAGAGAGGGAGAGAGAGAGAGAGAGAGAGAGAGAGAGAGGAGTGCAGGATAAAGGCATATAGATGAGGGAGCATCGGAGGAAAGCAGATGGTATATGTAGGAAACCCAAGCGCGGAGATCATCCGATACTAATTATTTCGGTCCTTTGTATTACACCGATCAATTTCCGACAGACCGATACTTATTTCTATATCGTATGATAGCAACACGACCGAATGAGCAGGGTTTTTGGCATAGTTGGTGGTTACTCCTTTTTGAAATTGTTTTTCCCCGCTCCCATAACTGTAACATAAGAATCTTTAAAATACTCCACCAAACTAACGGTACCGAAGTGCTCCACAAAGTGTACATTAGACCCAATGTAATGTTCCTCAACGTCGCAGAGAGTTTTATTTCGGGAAACCAACTTATTCAGGACAACCTCGCTAAAAATGGATGTATTGTATATTTCGATCGGTTCTCAAATGGAAGTTATAATAAAACAGTGGAGTAGATGCATGTAAACCGAAAAGGTCCACCTCTTCATCGACTGGTAGCTGGGGATGGTTGGTTGAGCAGCACTAGCGGAGTAACCGGCTTATGAGCATTGCGTCATTTAATCAAACTACTAGGATTAAAGAGCTTACAAAGCAGGACGAGCCAGGTGGTGAACTGCAGATTTTATCGTAGCTTAGCGAGAATTGACAAAGGGACTAGCGCGTTGCCAGGCTTAATTCGTGTGCTAGAGCGCCACGGATAGTCCAACAGGATAGGTCCAACGACTTTCTTGTCAATACAGCGAATAACACAGACAGTCGATACGTTGATGTGAATGATTGGGGCGCTGAGAGCGGCATCCACGGCAACAACGTGGCCCTTTTTCTGTCGCTCTCCATCAATTGACAGTAAAAGCACGTTAATTATACTTCATAAGTATCATGAAATTTAACATTCTAGAAAAAAATGCACCTCACTACTTGATTGAGATATTTATATTATCGCCATCTCTAACTCACCCAGCTCGACGAAATGCTTGTGCCACATTCCATATTCCGCTTCATCAAACCACTACAATCGGAAATTCCTTTGGTCTTACAACAAAATATTTTTGGCACTCTCTTTCTTCCGCTTGTAGTTAAATCGTTACCAAACCTGGCTATTTTCAAAAATAGGTTTTTCGCCCATCTGTTGGAATACGATGTACAGGGTGTCCAATAGGAAGTTGCTGAAACTAATCGACTGTCATTTTAAAACACGTGCACAGAATCAGAAAAGCCAAATTGGTTTAAATAGAGGAAACTCTGCAGTTTTAAACGCATATAAATAAAACCCAGTCAAATATTTTTTATGTCAATTTATTACATCTTATAAAAATAACGAAAAAGTACAGTGTTAGATATTTTCGAAGTGCGAACCGTTAGATTGTGCACAAAAATCAATTCCCTTTCGAAAACTGTGAAAAACTGTGTCCAACATATCGTTCGTAATGCCGCGAACCACTTCCTGGATGGCCGCGATCAGTTCTTCTACTGTGCTGGGGTTTTTAGCGTAACAATGATCTTTAATGTAACCCCACAAGAAAAAATGACAAGGGTTCAGGTCCGGTGAGTACGGAGGGCATTCTAGTCCGCTTTGAGCAAATTTAGGGTACCCCAGACCGATTACTCGAGTCCCATATTCGCGATGAATAGCGTCAAACACCTCATGAGTCCGGTGCGGCGTCGCTCTGCGCGCTCCGCGCCGGCGTCGCTCTTGCATGAAGTACACATTTTTAACCAGTCCCATCTTTTTTGCATAAGGGAAGAATTTCGTTTCCAAAAACTGTTTGTAACTCTCTCCTGTTACCGTAGATTCCAAGAATTGCAAATAAATCCCTTTTACTGAAATCGCTGCCCATGCCGTTACTTTCTGTGGATGAAGGGACTTCGCTAGCGATATGTTGGGATTTTCCGTTCCCCAAACGAGGTAATTTTGCTTGTTTACGTACCCATTCATCCAAAAATGTGCTTCATCGGAATAAAGAATCAGTTTCTCATTAAGTTCTTCGGCTTCAAACAATCCCGTAATAGTGTTACAAAATTCGATGCGTTTCGTCATGGCATGTTCAGTTAACAATTGATGAGTGCTTATTTTATACGCATGAAACTTTAAAAAATATTTCAAAATGTTGTGTAATGGTGATTTGGTTATTTTGAATGCTTGAACCGCTTTCCGAATCGAATCATTTGGATTTTGTTTGAAATAATTCTCAACTTCGTTGATCTTCTCTGGTGTAGTCACCGTAACAGATGGACCTGGCAAATCGTGTCTACGGTCATGGAGTGTACCACACTTCACGAAGTTATCGATTATCCTACAACAATCAACGTAAAATTATTGCAATACAGTTTAATTGAATTGAAACACAAGTTGTGTGATAGATGAATATGAATAAATATTAAATTCTTACCTTTTCAGAGTGTTTTCGCTGGCAATTCTATGAGTTCCAAACTTAGTACGAAACCCTCTATACGTATTACTATAAATTTTTCCCTTCGAGAAGAAGCACTCAATAAGATATAGGTACTCTTTCTTCCGTGGTGAGCTCACTCATTTTGATGCGCGCGTACTTGCTTCAACCACAGCTGGAGTAAACCTGCGGGGCCTCAGGTATGCGCCTTAGAAAGAGGAACCCCTATTGAATTCATGGAGGGAAGAGACACTTATTTAGTTTTAGCAACTTCCTATTGGACACCCTGTATCTAGTTTCAAAGCTTCTATTTTCACCACTGCATGTGCATGTCAACTATATAGTCGCCTGCAAATTTTCATCTCTGTCATTCTACCTCATTAATTTACTATATAGACGCTTGCGCGGCGCTTAAATGCCAACTTATTTATGTGTTCAAATTTGCGTTTGATTTTTGCTAGAACTTTTGCGGAGGTCATTTGCGTGATTTTGCGTATGATTTTTAATTTCAAGAACAGTACGCTATGTTTCACTATGTTTAAATTGCGATGATACAATTTTTAGCGCAAATCCTATTGCTCGACGTTAAGGTGGTTTACGCACGAAGTGTTCGATCGTTATATTTTGTTTTGGCGTTTAAACTATGCGAGAAAATTTTGCATGTTAAATTTTTGGTTATTGTTTCATTTTGCGAGAGCGATTCACGACTATGATGTGTTCGGTCATTATAATTATAATTTCTTCGATTTTGGTGCTTAATCTTGCGTTTAATCTTTGATTGCGTTTAAGTTGAACTTCGGTGTCGTGGTCGAAATAAATCGAACAAGTATCTAACTTACATATCAACTCAAACTATTTGCCCTTATGTATATAATTTACACGAAAACACTGAGGTATATGCGATGTAATACATAATTATTTTTAAGATTATTTTATTTTTAATTCTTATTTACATTTATTTTGTATACTTCCTTCTATTATTAACTCACTAAACTGTAGATCTTTTGCCTAAAGGTAGTAACCAAGGCATAAATGAATAAATCATCATCATCATCAATTTACGTGTAAGTACCTACAGAGGCCGCCGCCTGTATATTTAGAATTGATAGGATTATTTCGGTACGAAACATCCAAATCAACGATTAATTTAAGTAACTCTGCTATTCGAATCGCTTAATAGTAATTGTATCAAAACGTTGTTTTATCGATAAGGTAGCACTTTCTTGTATGTACATAATGTGGCTTACAGAAGGTTTTAATAATCGCGAGGCTAGGTAATAAAATTGTTATAAAAAATTCGAAATATGAATTACATGGATATAGGTGCTTTATGCTGCTTACAAACGCAAATAAATAAGATTACAATATTTTTACGTTTTACTTGTAATATAATCATCGAGTCCATATTAAGGACAGGTTACCGTCAAGAGGCATCAAATGCGGGAATTTTTTTTTTCATATAAAATAAAGACTTTTAAGGGTGGGGATCCAAATATCGAAGGACCAAATATAGATCGAGAAATATTTCGCAACGAAAGAATTATGAACTCTCAAAGTAACGAAGGTTTAATTATTCGAAATATTATGTTTCGATCGAAGAAAAAATCGAATGACTATAAAACAAAGCATCATTTATTCGAGAGCTCATTTATCTGAAAACGTATATTCAGATCGTCTGCAATTTGAGACATACAAATATAGATTGGAACAATCTATAACATCCATATCTCCAAAACAGAAAAAAACCGAGTATCTAATATTCGTAATACCACCTATAGCAAAAAGCAATATATCGAGACGCAAAATATCGATGGTCCGAAATGGGGAATGCCAAAATGGCGAACATGGTGTGGATGCCGCCCGGCCGACCGCTAACGCTATCTGCCTCGATCACAAGTTTTCGCCATCCGGGCCATTCGACATTTTGACCCTTCGCTATTTTAACCACTCGACTTTTTGGCCGTTCGATTTAATGCTTTCTGTTTTTTGACCCGTCGCTATATTTACAATTCGAAGATTCGTCTTCTCGAATTATTTGGTGTTATTTATATAAGCAATTCGATATTATGTCTCTCAATATTTTTTAAATCGGTTTTTGTTTTTCGCTATAGTTCAACTTCGAGATATTCGTATTCGGAATTTTTATTTACGACTATATAAACCCTCCGAACATTGATCTATCTATATTCAAACATTCGAAATTTTTTAATTCGATATTTCAGCCCATCCGAATATTGATCCATCGATATTTCGACTCCCACCCGACTTTTAAAAATGGATTTCAACGTATTTTATTCTTCTATCAATGGAGAGTGAATTCTAATTTTATTTATAAAAAAATCCAGAATAGCGGCTCCACCCGCCGTCAAATAAAGGCATGCACAGCATGTTTTGGTCTGGGTGGGGCGCACCACAGCGTTGCCAATACATCTGAAAAGAGAACGGGTTAAACATGATTAAACTAAACTTCATTTGGAGGGAATTATTGTTTTCTGAAAAAAACCACTGGATAACAAAATAGCAGCCGTTTGAACAAAAAAACCCAATTTTTTGGCCGTTTATTCAACGGACGATTTTTTTCTAAATCAATTTTTGACAAAAAATCGATGATGGCCACGCAAATTGAGTTTCCAGTCAATTGCACAGGGATTCATGGGAATCGGTTCATCCGTCGAAGCTGTAAAGCGTCCCGCGCTAAAAATGCAATTTCCAGAAAAACGCTCCGAGCACCTCAGCTACCTGTTTTCCAGCCGGCAGACGGTTCCGCTCAACAGGCTGCAAATTCTAAAATACTTTAGGTATGAATATATCCTTTTACCCACGTGTTCTAAACCCTTTGAGGACGCAGATTATTCACAAGAAACCTAATTTTTCATCGTCATAAACGGTATCCTGCTCTTAATGCGCAAATCCGTGTCTAATAGAAGTTCTTCGTAGTGCGGGAGAATAATACTGTAATGCATATGCATTCTTCCGCCTCAAGTCACTCGTCTTGTAGGTTTTTGTGAATGGCAATCCGTTAAAATCGTATGAAGTATTAGGGGAACCTACAAGTTTTTTTTTATTGCCAACGCCTTGCATGTGCCGAATGCTTGCACAGGCATTCATAACCTAAATGCGCAAAGTAGAGAAAGTTAGAATGGAAAGGGAAAATGTAGAGCGAGAGTAAGAAGGCAGAGGCTATTGAAACTGCGAAAAGCTGCGAGATGTAGAAGCCACTGATGCCATCTCTCATTTTCCGAAGCTGAGCTCCAGACAACTACCGAAGGCCCCTATAGGCTTCGTAATTATTTAGTTTGGAGTTCTCAATCGCCGCTCTGACCGGCTTCTTGGGTTTAACACGCCAGCAGCCGAGCGATGGTGTAGGAATACCGCAGTAGTGCGGCAGACGATGCAAGTTGGTAAAATCTGACCCATGAGTTTGCTCCACAAGCAACCACACCTGGAAGAGCGCACGCTCACACAAGCATTGGTTATTGGCAAATTATCGTTTACTCATAGATTGCGTAACTAGATAGTACCTTCACAAGATTATATACTGCACTTTGTCCTGTTTTCGTTTCGGCTTCATGCACATATGCATTATTTTCCTTCGGTTTACATGCCATCTACATGTCCTCGTCCTACTTTTGCTGGGAGCTCGGCAACTTATGTATTTTCACGGTTCTCACTGTTTGAACGTTCTAAAACTAGAAGGTTCCGCACCTTCCTTTCACTCTGTCGAAAGCTATCCTCGACCGTACGCATCGATACATGCCACCATTATTGTAATTAGTGCCTGGACGACCAAGCGATGCTCGTTAAGGGGGCTAGTAGATTATTAGCTCCTCGACATCAATGTCGTCGTTTGACAATGGAATGAACAATCTCCAGCAGAAAGTGGAGGGATCTCCAGTTAATCTACGAAGTACTTCCACCTACGACGTAAAGATCACTCTGTGTGATCGAAATAGAACCTGTGCGGGGAACATGTTTTTGTTTCAATGACAATGTAATTTACTTACCCAATGTTATAGCAGCGAATCAACCATGAAAATGAAATTTTGTTAAAAAAGACGCAATTTATTCCAATAAAACGATGAAATGTTATGCTGAGTGTTAGAGTGGGCAGGTAAGAGCGACGAAAAAGACAAGGAAATATTGAATTGAACCAATAACTTTATTAATAAGCGTTTAAATGCGACGGGATAACAACGATGCGTGCGCTAAGAGCGTCAGGACTAGATAGATAAAAACATGGCCTTGACAACAGAAGTTTGTATGTGAGCGTTGCTCAGGTACCACAAGCAACGGTGATGCGCCCCCGCTCCTTCGGTAAAGTTACCCAGAATGCAAAGGCGCAAATTGTGCAATTTCCAACCCTAAGGAAGAACAAAACACTATAAACTATTAACTTCGTGCGGTGGAGAAATTACTTTATTCGAATGGCTCAGACGTTGAAAAAATCAGTTTTTTTATTTCGACATAAATGTCACGATTTTTATCGATGTAGCCGTTCCATTACCGTGTAGCTGTGCAGAACTTGAATTAAAAAGAGAAACGAAAGGAAAACTGCATTCGCACTATTTGAAAATCGTGATTTGTCGTATTCGAACTAGTATACTAGAACAATGTTCAAATTTTCTCTCATTCGACATCAATACAAATTGATCAGCGTACCACCGTATGAACACATAGTACACAGTGCCTACCGCCATATTTGACTACATCATGTTCCAGCTATTACATTACAAGGTAACACATCACACTGCAATTTACATCGTGTAAATTCGTGATTATCGTACCAAGAGGAGGCTAGCTAGGATTAGCATTTCCAATTCGACCTTCCACTCGCCATATGAAGCTGGCAAAACGTTAATCCTGAACCCCACCGGCCGGAATTATATAATAGCTTTGCCGTAGTGGCTGCCACTGGTGATTCACACGCACAGTTCGTGAATCCTGTCTTCTCTTTCTACCTCTTCGGTACTCGCACCAGTTGTTCGATCGAAGAAGATTGGTAGAAATTATAGAACTTGTTCGGGAAAGCCGGGGCATTCGTGTCCACAGTAAAAGTGACTTTAGCCGGCTACACCTACCTAGGTGAGTCAAAAAATTGCATTTTCCAAAAATATTTGTATTCGATAGTATCACTTTTTACCTATATTACCTGAAAATGTCTTTAAAATATTTCTAAAATTGAATGAGCTACAGCTTCTAATAGTAGGCCAGGCAAACGGTGGAAGCACCATACTTTAGACGCGTTTTTTTCGAAACACTGCTTTCCATGTCGGTGGACATGTTATCTCGAGAACCACTTGATGGATTGTTTCCAAATTTACATGAGATACGATGAGAAACATTTAAAGGTCGTTGATGATCCCCCTCCCCTTTTTTTAAATCGATCTTCCTTTTTTAATAGTTACGTAAAAATGATGCCTTTTTTCAAAGATTTTGTATGCCCACGTTTCAATTCGTCGCCACGTTGTTAAAAAAAATTATTTAAAAAATCCACGATCGTCAACTACTCGTATTTATTGCTAACTTGAACAACCCGGTTGGGTTTTAGATTTTAGATAAACCGTTTAAGCTGGAAAGTTTCCACCGCCAAACGTCGCGAAAACATATTGTTATTTTTTTTCTGTATTTTTTGTTGATTTCTTTAAGGCCCTGAATATATGTACCTTTGTGTTAAAAAAATGCGTTTCTTTTTTACTAACCGTTTCCCAGAAAAAGAAATCGGAATATGGCCATTTTTTCAAGCCTCTAGGTAGATGTAGCTCTTTCATTCAGAACCCGAACTATGTGTTTAAGTTTTTTATCCATGTATACATGTAATCCTCTATACGCGTAGCTTGAGAGTTATCCAATACTCGTAAAGTGAAAGTAATATATAATTTGCTCTCATAAATAATGCAGCTTTTGTATATTTGTATTGAGTATAGGGAGTATAGGGGGAGTCTCAGGCCCCGACTGCGCGGCCAAATTTTGGATGACGACCGAGTGCCGCGCTGGTAGTAGACCCCCAGTTCGGGTATAAGGGACGCGAAGTCCAAACTCTTTGGATCTTCGGCCATTAAACAAGTAGCACGGTCTCGCTTCAGAAAAAGGTGGCAAATATAGCGAATGCTACCGAACAGATAGTGCTCTTACTCCATTACCTTACAGGTGCCACAATCCCACCTACTAAAAGAATGGATGCTACCGCAGGGATAATCTTCCCTACGCTCCAACTACAAGACTAGACAGTCACGCCCGAAAAGGATGGACATATTTTATCTTCTGCATTTCCATCCTTCCAGGAAGTTACTTTTATTACAGCAAGTATCCTTTAATATACTCATCATTTCCACGAGGTTTCTGTCTTCTGTTCTTTTCATTTTAGTTTACTTCACGATCTTTTTTATACGAACTTTCCTCCGTTTTAATATATCGTAATATATTTTATTGATACGCATTAAACAAAGACGCTGGCCGGTCAACGAGGTTGACTCATCAACACGCTTTTCAATCTTTACGTCTTACTTGGTCTATTTTGCCTACTGAGCGATTTTTTGGTCGAAAATCCCAAGTTATCTGTCGAAAGCCGCATTTTGTTAATTTTGGAAAAAAAGCTACGATTAAGGACTACATTTATTATTAAACTAATGATTTTTTTTTGGTTTTTTCATTTCAAACAATCCAGTAAAATTGTATGATGGTCATCGCAAAGCACTACATTCCTAAGGGGGTCCGACAAAAATGGCGATATTTTTATAAATAATCAATATTATTCTTTGAAAATTTGTACAAGTCAAGTCGAAATATAACATAAAAAGTCGGTGTAACCACTTTTGTAAAACAAACTTAATTACTATAAAAAAATTATGGAAAATGCTCGTTTTTTCCCGCCTCTGACTGCATCTCACCCGTTAAGTGTGAGTTTGTTTCCATTTTGTGGGAAACTGGAACATCGTAGTTGTAGTTCGTCAGTCGTCAGCTCGTTTATTTTAGTTCCATCTACATCGTTGCTACGTTATTTTTAGCATCAGCGTCTTTGTGAATTATTTTTTTTCGACCTATCTCGGCTACTGTTATCCTCCTGTCGGCTGCCCTTCGGAAAGTCAGCGGCTTTCACTACTTTAGATGGGTTTAGTTGCAACACGGGTTTGGATTCAAATATGGAGCGGACAGATGCTTCTAATCTTGTTGCATTTCGATTTGCTTGTAAATCGCTTGTAAATCTTTCGACTTCAAGCCGATATCTCGACCAATATTCAATTTAGTCCACCTTTCGGGTGGGGGTCAAAGAGTCGAATGACCAAATATAGAACGACAAAGATTTTGAAACGACACAATTAGGAACTCTCAAAATAACGAAGGTTAAATTATTCGAAATTTTATCCTTTGAACGATAACGAAATCGAATAACTATTACACAAAAGGATTATTTATTCGAGAGTTCATTCATTCGAGAACATATATTCAGATAGTCTGCAGTTTTAGTCATCCAATTACAGATTCGAACAATCTACAACATTAATAACTTCGAAATAGAAAAAAAGTGAGTATCTAATATTCGTAATACCGACTATAGCAAAAAGCCATGTATCGAGACTACGAACTTCGAATGTGTAGATTTTGGAAACGCAAATGATCGATAGTCCGAAATAGCGAATACCCAATGGCCGACTTGGCATGGCTGCCTGACCCGACTGACCACTGACTCTGCCACTTCATTCTGAGGTGCAAGTAGTATTGCTCGATCCCACGTTTTCGCTATCCGGATAGCGATGGGCCATTTTGGCCCATCGCTATTTTAACTGATAGACTTTTTGGTTCTTTGCTTTAATGAATTCGAAATTGTAAACTGTCGTAATATTTACAATTCGACGATTTGAGGTCCTGAATTGTTTGGTGTATATATACAGGCAAATCAATATTATATCTCTCATTATTTTATTAAATCTGATATTTGTATTCTCTATAAATCAACTTCGAGATTTTTGTATTCACAATTTCGATTGACTTTTTTATAGACTATCATAAGATTCATCTATCTTTATTGGAACGATCGTCATTACTGAATTCGAAATTTCGGTCCTTCTGAATGTTGGTCATCCGAATTTTCGATCCCCACCCCACCTTTCACTCCCACTTGCGATAACTCGTATTTATTTCATTTTGAGTACGCAAAATGTAGTATACTATGTTATTTACTGTTTTATTGTACAAAAGAATGATAAAATAGTTGTAAAAAATATTGTATATACCGTTTTTCTTCAATCACTGTGTCCTAGCAACTGACATGGGGAGTCACTTAAGAAGTGTCCGCTTTCGATTTTGCTGAAACTTATATATTTGATAAAGCATTAAAAAGTATTAGACACGTATTTTTTATCGGTGAACAAACGTTTCAGGGGGGAGGGGGGGCACCTCTCAAAGAAAGGCGCATCACCCCTTAATTCATTTTTTTCTATATTTCTATAATGTATTTTTCATCGCGTTACATCAGAAGAATTTTGGTCTTTGTTTCATTCAAATCGGTGGACTGCTTGTGGGTGAAACTGCAAAATCACCCTTCGATGCGCCTTTTTTGGAGGGGTAGTTTCCCCCCATGAACCCGTTTTTCCACCAATGAAAAAATACGTGTGTAATAGTTTTCGTTATCATCGATCGAAAGATTGACGTTCCTTGTGAGTCAGAAGGAACATCAATTTGGTACCCGCCTTTGATTTGGTTAAAACTCATATGTATGGTAGAGCATTGAAAACTATTAGATACGTATTTGTTTTCTCGGCCGAAAAACTTTAAAAGGGTGGAATTGCCCCTTAGAGTGAAGCGGGTGGGGGTAAAAATGTCGAATCACCAAATATAGAACGACAAAGATTTCGAAATGACAGAATTATGAACTCTCAAAATAACGAAGGTTAAATTATTCGAAATTTTATCTTTCGACTGATAAAAAAATCGAACGACTATAAATCGAACCATTATTTATTAGAGTGGTAATTTATTCGAAAACGAATATTCAGATTGTCTACAATTCGGAACATAAAAATACAAAATCGAAAAATGTAGAACACCCATATCTCCGAAACAGAAAATAGCGAGTGCCTAATAGGTGTAATACCGTCTATGGCGAAAAGCAATATATCGAAACGCAAAATGTCAATGGCCCGAAATGTCGAACGGCCAAAATGGCGAACGTACTGGGGCCCGTCACGTGGGGTGACTATCTGACGATATTTTAGCGGACAGACCGCCAGCGCCATCTCGCAGCTTCACTTTGAGGCGCAAGTAACGTATTGCTCGATTCGCCATTCGGGCCGTTCTACATTTTGACCCTCCGCGATTTCGCCCCACTCTACTTTTTGGCCGTTTGCTTTAATGATTTTCTGCATTGTGAACCTTCGCCATTTTTTTTAATTCGGAGGATTGTCGTCTCGAATTATTTGGTGTTATGCATACAGGTCCATCGATTTTATGTTCTTCGATATTTTATTGAATATGATTTTTGTTTTTCGCTATATATCAACTTACGAGATGTTCATATTCGTAATTGTTATTTTCGACTTCACAGACTCTAGTAAGATTGATCTATCTATATTCAAACATTCGTCATTTTCGAATTCGACATTTTGGCCCATCTGCATATCGATCGTTCGACATTCCCCCCCCCCCCCCCCCCCCATGTCAAGTGTCGATTTCGCAATTTCACCCGAAAGCAGCCGCTAATTACAGTGAAACAAAAACGAAAATACTTTTTATGCAAAATGATCGAAATCCAATATGAGTACATTGAAAAAAATAAAGGGATGAAGAGATAAACACGATGCAGAAGGGATAAAATGAAAGTATACGCATTTTTTCCAGATTTTTGCTTAATGGGGTAAACCACCTCTTAATTCAAAATTATTTGAAATGTATATGCTGATTTTAAATATTTCTACGAACTCCAAAATGATGTTTAGAGTATGGAAAAATTCGCCAAAATCGGCTGTATCAATTAGGAATCCTGCAAACTTCGAAAAATAAGAGGTAATAAAAGTAAGAGGATTTTGGTCGACTTACGGAATATCGTTGCATTCATCCCGATATCTCAATTAGCATTTTCGGAAAACACACTTGGAAAATGGCCGGAGAAAAGGTAAAAGGGTATGGACCAATTGGTAAAAATCGATGGTTCGTCTTGCAAATTCAGGAAAAAATCAAAATGTCATCGGAACTTCATAAATCAAAACGGCATTTTAAAGAGAAAACGATAACGAACATAATAAGTACAGAATAGAGTTCTAAATCGAAGCAGGCAAGGAATGATCAACGATTCAGTGAAGCCGAGTATTTTCCGCCGAAATGGGAAAAACATTAGAGTTTTAGATATTTTTTTATAAGTACATATGAATATATTTTTACCCCCTGAATACGAATTAATTCTTCGAAAAACTCTCAATTTTCATTAAAAGTCGTCGAAAATGTACGGAATGTGGTTTACTTCCGTAAGCTGGCGATCCGGCAGAAGTGCAAAAATACTTATTTTGTCCCCTTTTCAAAGCGTTACCTATTACGTCCAATTCAAAGCATCTATTTCAAATGTGTAGTGAGAGAGAGATAAATGAAGGGGTGTATCATCCCTTTCTTTTTTTTATCCATAGCGGATTTGTAATTGTTTTGCATGATTTTTCGTTTCTATTTTACTGAAATCAGTGGATTGCTTGCGGGTGAAACTGCACAATCAGCCTTTGACATGCTTCACTCTAAGGGGTGCTTTCACCAGTTAAACCCATTTTTCCGCCGACTGAAAAAATAGGTCGCTAATTAGTTTTTAATGCACTATATACACGAGTTTCAACAAAATCGAAGGCAGCCACCCCAAATTTGTTTGCTTTTATTTAGGTTGAAGTTTGTGATTTCTCTCCCTTATTAAGCTGGAGTTCTTCCTTTTGTTTTTGTTTTCAGTATAAAACATTAAAACTACAGTGGAAACCCACAAATAAGCATGCACACCGACACGCAAGCATAGGAACATGCTTACAATATGCGTACAATCTTCATTCACACTTTCTCATCCATTAGCATGTATTTATTTTTTTTACATGCTTCCGATATGTATTTTCATATACAATAAAGTCACCTTTGGCGTTTTAACACCAAGTGATACATTTTTTTTAACTTGACGCCACTGATGAGCCGACGAACATGCAGTGGACTCTTTATACAGTAAGATGGGCTGCCACCGGTCAGTTTTGCACCTCGAATCGACGTCACGCGACAACGCGCCGACAAATCGAAAATCTAATGATATTTTACTAATTTGATATGATTTTCGCCTATCGATTTCGTTTAGGTCATTTTTCTATCCGCCCACTAATCCTGAGATCCCATAATATTCGATCGATTTTCCGAATGATTTTTTTTACCACGAAAATGATTCCACTTAATGAATGGTTAATGAATGGAATAAAGTCACTCGGCCATGTCGTAAACATACTACTCACGCCCTTTTAAGTACTACTTGTCAACAGTCGCAGTGTGCGATTTTTCCGTTGCGCTTGAGACGCACTCTACGCAGCCTCGCAGACGCAGCCTCGTGACATGCCCGAGTCGAAATTTTCAGCCTATTTTGATGGCCATCGACTTCATTTAAGCCTTATTTCAGGCTACTCAATGACAGAAGTCCTACTATGAGCCTGAAAATTTCACCCAAAACTACTTTTCTGCTCCTCTTTGCTGTTCGTAAGGCCTGGCTCCTGCACAAAACCTCATATTCCTACATAACCCAATGCAAGGAGTTCTATCTCCTCTTATTTATTGCGTTTGAAACTACCTAGCACGTGTCTGTTTCGACAAAACATATTATCACGAAAATGATAATTAATTTACTAATCAAATTATTATTCAGTGAAATAAATGTATTTGGTTTCTTCCAGGCATACGGGGTTTTCCTGTTTTTACGTTCTCCCACCAGCCTCAACTCCGTTCTACCTCCCATTTTCTATCCGCCCTCTACGTCCCAAGTAGATGTACTAGGCCGATTCTAAAGCACTTTTGGGGGAAGGTCCAGGGGGGGGGGCGGTGTCCATGGGGCGTCCAGGTGGTGGTGTCCAGTGGGGAGGGTCTAGAGGAGAGGGTCCATGGAGAGGGTGTCCATGGGGGGGGTCCAGAGGGCGCGGTGTCCGGGGGGAGGGGGGGGGGCAACGCGGGGAAGCCAAGTGCGGGCGTACGATGGAGGGGGGGGGTCGCCGGCAGCGTGTGACGTCACAGAGAGGCCTCTGTGGAGGGGGGCCATGTGGTCCGTGGAGTGACTGGCGGGGAAGACGCCGTCGGTGAGTGATGTGTGTGTGTGTGTGTGTGTGTGTGTGTGTGAAGAACGGCCTTTCAAAGCTCAATATTTATGACCTGCAGCTGGTTCAATTGCGAGAGACAATGTCTATTGCATCCGCCTTGTCTCCAAGCTCGCCGACAGACAGGTCCTGACAGGTTCTTTGGAATAGCGTTTAGGGATCAAAGGCTGTGACCGTGGATGGACCACTTGAGCGCAGCTCTTGAAAAGTCGAGGTCTCCATTCCGAAATATAAGGTCAAGATGTTCGCATGTGCGCGTGTGTACGCAGTGCATCCGGCCAAGCACTTCCTGGACTTGACCAAAAATGAGCTGGAACAGATTCCAAAGGTCTTGCTCCTAAAATATTGGGGTAAATACGTTGGCTTATTGTGGGTTCGTTTGCCAGAACATCATCGGAATGACAGTGAAGTGATATCATATCCTCCATGCTTGGAGCATTATAATACGTCACAGATGAAAGATCACATCGATGGCCCCCCACTTCAATGGGGGGAGTGTAAAAAATGCTGTGAAAATTCTCCACGTATTGGGTTCTTCGAACGTGTTTGAATCTGTTTTTCGGGAGCGTGAAAAAATGTCTGGGGAAAATTCTCCACGTTTCTTCGAACGTGTTCGAACCTATTTTTCACGATTGGAAAAGAGGGGAGAGGCTGGAAAATTTGAGTGGGAGGCTTACGAGGGAGATTATATTTTTGTCGCCCAAGCATTTGACTGCACTATTCCACTGCACCATCAACATCTAAAAGAACTTTGAAAGTACGCGGAAAATGGATCTCTCGAGTATCAACAAAGTCGGCCGGATGGTGGAATTGCTCCCAACGAAGAAGCTGTCAGAACTCCCCGTTAACTCGGAACGACTAATATCCGACATAAGGGCCGTACAAACCAAATTTGGGAAACGCTACATCGCAGACACCGCAGATGAGTTCTCTGCCATCTTACCGGCGCGACTTGTGAAGGCCTTGGACCAAAATCCGTAAATGTTCGAGAGTATGCTGCAAGTGGCACGAGATGGTCAGCTCTGCATGCAGTATATTGGTGGAAAATACAACAGTGTCGAGTTCCGTCGTTTCTAAACATGGTGGACGGGAAGAAAAAAAATCGCTGGAACACCATCGTCGAACAGCTGTCCGCATCATCGAGAGTATGCTGCAACTGGTCAACTCAGTGGTTGGGAACTTCAAGAGCGTTCCATCGTCTCCAAGCGTGGAAACAAAATTGGGCACCACCGTTCGCATGGTTTTTTTTCAAAGTGCTGACGATGCAAAAATGTATATGTTTAATCGGATTGTAAATGATGGATGTTTTCGTCGTAGAATAAAGAATACAAATGACATTTTTATCGAGATGTGTTTTAATCATAAAAAAAATCCCTCGCTCGCACTTCGTATACGCTCAACCAGCTTTTCACCGATTTTACATTCTCATGAGCGCAGTTCGTGTTGAAGGGATGATGGGGGCATTTGGAGATTGTGATTATCGGTAGCTTCTGCAGCGATGGACAGTCCAGAGTCTGCAAGTCGATGACGTTTTACGCGGGATCCTCGAATCTTGATAGCCATGCGCACTTTTCGAATCCCTTCGCATAGATGGTGGGGGCTCCCTGAATGATTTCTCGAATTGTCTTTCTAGCTGCCTCGTATGGTATGCCACTGTGATCCCATCGTATTCCATGGAAATTGCGTTCCAGCCACTTGTTTGTCATTTTGTACTTGGCCGGTAAAGAGTCCCATGCAAATGGTGCGTCGAAGGCGAGCTTCAGCGGTTCAGCATCCTTGTCGTGGAGTCTGACGATGGACATCTCCTTCAGGACAAATTCGTTGACGGGTCTCTTGAAGCCCTGCACATCGATAATAAGCTCCATGTTGACTGAAGTGGACGCGAATCATCGGCATGATTTTATACCAATTTTTATTAACGATACGATCTTTTAAAAATACGATCATGGAAGATCATGCAAAGCGCCAACGATTATCAACTAAACATCAATAGTCATTGATAGTCCAAGTATCGCATCTGCAAGGATTGAAGTATTCCATGTACAGGCATTTTATATGCATGGGTGCAGGACACACCGGTAATGGGTTAATGTGGCGAGAAATCGACATGAACGCGTGATGGTCTATACTTGAACCCCTGCTCGATGAATTTCGACAACTTGGAAGTGGTTGAGCTTTACGAAAAGTACATAATCTTACAATAAATGTAAATAAGTATGAATCAATACGCGTTGAATGTCATTGCCACGGGAGATAATGATTATGAGGGCTGCGATTGATGTGCAATCAAAAGATAATACACGTTTCGCATGGGTGACAGTCACAGCTTTGTACCCAGCTGAATGAAACAGTGACCACGGATATACTTACATGCATTGTTCAACGGTATTGAATCTATCGAATATTGGATCCTCAGTGACTATAGGTCAAAATTTGTTTTAAATTGTGCTTCGAAACCATTTATTCATCAATATGTATAGTACCAAAGAATACATTGCTCCGATACGCGAGACTCAACATAAGAATAAGAAAAGCATATCAATTTATTACAAGATACCGAGGATAACAATGTATGGCATTTCACATAGATCACGAACCTGTCAAGCCTCGTGAGCGCAGGACTAAACAGAGACAGCCATTAAAAATATATATATGCCATCGATGAGTGAAGCTAACATAATTACTATATCGTTATATGTGCTAGACGAATCAAACAACAATCTATTATTTCGCAGGTGTCGGCATTACTTTATGTCAAAGGATAAATTGCAATCACATGAGATCGATTGTGGAGCACTAAAGCACTGCCCCATTCGACAAACAAATAATACCAATGAGTGGCTCCAAATCATCAACTCCAGTCGGAAAGCAGGACATCCATTCATAAAAATGCCTATTTGGAGAGGTTTTCGACTTATGATAGAGAAAAGATGAGAGTGTGCAAAGACTGATGAGAAGAACGTAGCAGAGGATATGCATCAATATCATAAAGTACGTAGTATTCATAACCCCATGTGCTTTTCATATGACGAATCGCTAGCATAGTATCAATCACATCACAGCGCTGATTCCATATCGTGGATTTTGGCAGAACTGGAAAAACTGGTGCCCTGCATAAAATACATTTTCAACGAAAATTAATGCTCATCATGCGTTAATTCTAATACGTTCTCGCTATGGCAATAATTGTGTATTCAGTCATCATAAACCAATAGAGGTAGAAGTTGAATTACTCAAGATACAATGGCGTATGCCCCACATAGTATTAGATGAGTTCAATAAATTATCATTACTTCGAACATTGGAAAGTGGGCGATACTTGAATATGAGTTTTCACTCTTGGGATCTATACGAACGTCGACCGCTTCGAAGCACAACGAAGCATTCATGGCCCGTAAAAGCTACCTCCCAACTAGAGAAATCAAAATATGTAATGGTGCGGCGCAGGCTGGTAAAAAAGATAATCTATGACAAAGGACATTATATTATTCACCGACTGCAAACTCACAAATATTAAACTTTATCTCAATTCAGCATTCTTTTCTCAGGAGGACTCGCATTTGGACTTCAAAAAAGTTTCGCCATCTTGTTCAATATGGACTCTGGATTTCGTAAATATCATTACGACTGCAATAGTGATCGTTCTTTACTTACCATCACCAAGTGTTAATGTAACGGCCCTCTCACGGTTAATGATTGATCGCATCGGAACGAGCCTATAAAAAATACTACCATGGATATGTAAATAGAGTTCGAATGTGAAGAAGATTCACCACCGAATACAACTGCATAGTGTTTTAATCTTACATGATAGCGCTGTTGAATATTGTCCATTGATCGACATTATCCGTAAAATTGTATGGATCAGCAAAATTCCGAGAGATATGAAGCGTCATGGTTGATTCGTAATCGTCATGGTCTAAAGTGGGCCTATGGAAACGTTCCATACCGCATGGCTGAAGGTTTAATATCAGCTGCAGCTGAAGGTTCAACGGAATACGACATGTGTCCAATCGTATATGTTAAGGGTCATGAAACACGAGAATGGCTAGCTGATATACTAAATATGAAAAATGAGCTGTTTGTTGAGCCGTTGAATATAGACTTTGACGACATGGATGTCGCAGGTAAATTAGATGGAAGTTCTACTCTATGATGTGAAAAGCATACAAACAATTGTGCCTTACAAAATGTATTTAAAATATTTAATTGGTAGATGAATCATAAAGATTCGTGCGAATAAAAGAAATGTAACATTATGTACTTTTTACTCTCCTCACCTCATACGTAGTTATGCCAACATCATCTGACATCGAATTGTGCATCTGCAGACAATATTACTTTCCAATGTGAAACTCAATTTTTTGTATGGAATTTGATTGAAAATAAATTAATATAATCGCCCAATGATGATCGAAGACATTCATTGGTATACGTTCGATAGATGTTCGTGGGCCGTTTGTTGGAAGTTTGCCAGGCATTCGAAGATTATCGACAGTCGTTGGTGAAACGTTTCAGAGACTTCCGAAGACATTCATATAACGTTCGAAGATATTCAAGAGACGTTCGAAAACATTCATAATACGTTGAAGACATGCATGAGGGGTTCAAAGAGTTTCAAAAGACTTTCCATGACGTTCATGAGACGTTTGAAGGTGTTTGTGAGACGTTCAAGAGACTTTCGAAAACGTTCATAAGACGTTTGAAGACATTCATGAGAGGTTCGAAGACGTTCAAGAGATCTGTGACGATATTCATAATATGTTTGAAGACATCGATGAGGCGATCGAAGACGTTCAAGAGACTTTCAAAGACATTCACGAGGGGTTTGAAGACGTTAAAGAAACTTTCGAATGCGTTCAAGAGACTTTTGACGACATTCATAATACGTTTGAAGACATTCATGAGGGGTTCGAAGACGCTTAAGAGAGACTTTCAAAGGCATTCGCGAGAGGTTTGTCCGAAGACATATATAAGACGTTTGAAAACATGCAAGAGATGTTCGAAAACATTCAAAAGGCGTTTGAAGACGTGCATGAGGGGTTCAAAGAGTTTCAAGAGACTTTCTACGATGTTCATGAGACGCTTGACGATGTTCGTGAGACATTCAAGAGAATTTCGAAAACGTTCATAAGACGTTTGAAGGCATCAACGAGGGGTTCGGCGATGTTTTAGAGACTTTCAAAGACATTCACGAGGGGTTTAAAGACGTTCAAGAAACTTTCGAATACATTCAAGAGACTTTCGACGACATTCATAATACGTTTAAAGACATTCACGAGGGGTTCGAAGACGCTTAAGAGACTTTCAAAGACATTCACGAGAGGTGCGAAGACGTTCAGAGACTTACAAAGACATTCACAAGGGGTTTGAAGACGTTCAAGAAACTTTCGAATACGTTCAAGAGACTTTCGACGACATTCATGATACGTTTGAATACATTCATGGGGGTTCGAAGACGCTTAACAGACTTTCAAAGACATTCACGAGGGGTTCGAAGACGTTCAAGAGATTTTGGACGGCATTCATAATACGTTTGAAGACATTCATGAGGGGTTCGAAGACGCTTAAGAGACTTTCAAAGACATCCACGAGAGGTGCGAAGACGTTTAGAGACTTGCGAAGACATTCAAGAGATCTTTGACAATATTCATAATAGGTTTCAAGCCATCGACGAGGGGTTCGACGACGTTTTAGAGACTTTCAAAGACATTCACGAGGAGTTTGAAGACGCTCAAGAGGCTTTCAATGACATTCATAATACATTTGAAGACATTCATCAGGGATTCGAAGACGCTTACCAGAATTTCAAAGACATTTGTAAGAGGTGCGAAGACGTTCAGAGACTTCCGAAGAGATTCAATAGATCTTTGACAATATTCATAATACGTTTCAAGACATCGACGAGGGGTTCGACGACGTTTTAGAGACTTCCAAAGACAGTCACGAGGAGCTTGAAGACGTTCAAGAGACTTTCAACGACATTCATAATTCGTTTGAATACATTCATGAGGGATTCGAAGACGCTTAACAGACTGTCTAAGACATTTGCAAGAGGTTTGAAGACGTTCAAGAGGCTTTCGAAGACATGCAAGATATCTTTGACAATATTCATAATACGTTTGAAGACATCGGTGAGGGGTTCGACGACGTGTGAGTTTCGCTGGAATTGTTTGGGTTTGTTAGTTTGTTTGGGTGCGCACCCAAACACACCCAAACATATTTCACCAAAACTGTAATAATCCCAAACAACCCCAAACAATTCCAGCGAAACTCAACCGTCGTCGAACCCCTCACCGATGTCTTCAAACGTATTATGAATTTGTCAAAGATCTCTTGCATGTCTTCGAAAGCCTCTTGAGCGTCTTCAAACCTTCCACAAATGTATTTGAAAGTCTCTAAAACGTCGTTGAACCCCTCGTCGATGTCTTGAAACGTATTATGAATATTGTCAAAGATCTCTTGAATGTCTTCGCAAGTCTCTGAACGTCTTCACACCTCTCGTGGATGTCTTTGAAAGTCTGTTAAGCGTCGTCGAATCCCTCATGAATGTCTTCAAACGTATTATGAATGCCGTCCAAAGTCTCTTGAATGTCTTCGAACCCCTCGTGAATGTCTTTGAAAGTCTGTTAAGCGTCTTCGAACCTCTCATGAATGTATTCAAACGTATCATGAATGTCGTCGAAAGTCTCTTGAACGTCTTCAAACCCCTTGTGAATGTTTTTGAAAGTCTCTAAAACGTCGTCGAACCCCTCGTCGATGTCTTCAAATGTATTATGAATATTGTCAAAGATCTCTTGAATATCTTCGAAAGTCTCTGAACATCTTCGCACCTCTCGTGAATGTCTTTGAAAGTCTCTTAAGCGTCTTCGAACCCCTCGTGAATGTCTTTGAAAGTCTCTAAAACATCGCCGAACCCCTCGTCAATGTCTTCAAACGTATTATGAATATTGTCAAAGATCTCTTGAATGTCTTCGAAGGTCTCTGAAGGTCTTCGCACCTCTCATGAATGTCTTCAAACGTCTTATGAACTTTTCGAAAGTCTCTTGAATGTCTCACGAACATGTTCAAGCGTCTCATGAACGTCGTAGAAAGTCTCTTGAAACTCTTTGAACCCCTCATGCATGTCATCAAACGCCTTTTAAATGTTTTCGAACATCTCTTGTATGTCTTCAAACGTCTTATATATGTCTTCGGACAAACCCCTCGTGAATGTCTTTGAAAGTCTCTCTTAAGCATCTTCGAACTGTAACGTCACGAGAAAAAGCGCTATCTATTTCTTTTTCCTCTCCTATTTTATTTAACTCCGGCGAAAACGCGGACTTACCCGATTCCACATGGAAATCGTGGAAAACTACGAAAACCAATACACACGATAACGGCATTCTCATTTTTCGACGGGTTCTTGTATTTTCTTTAGAATTAGGCGTAACACAGCCGAAACGAAATATATCGATAAGAAGCGAGCGTCACATAATTTCCCACACGAGAGCACAATCGATCTTGACCATATCTACACGCAACCGTCAAACGCAGTTGATGATAAAATCCTTAGCCATAAGAACGTACAACACACGAAGACACACAAAATATCGAAATCCTTACTCCACAAAAATATACATTCTCCAAAAGAAAATCCTTCATGCCGAAAAGTTGACCCGGCAATAACACTACGTTGGTATTTCCCATGCGCCTCACACCTGGGTCAACAATGCCTATCTTGAGGCAAGCGCCGCGACGCGACCAAGGCCCTTTTTCCTCCCTATATTTTTCCAACGCTCCAGATAACGAGACGCGGACTAGTTTCCGAGAATCGAGATGGAGATCACGAATCATAGTCTACACCCAATCATAGTCTCCAAAAATATTTCCCCTTCTTACTCGACCAATCATATGCACTCGGAAGTTTCCTACATCCTTTGCACCAATAAAAAAATTAACGCATGATGAAAATGCACTTTTCGAGAAACTTCTTCTCCCACCATCCCAGCATTCAAAATATCCTACAAGCTAGGATGGAAAAATCTTAAAGTCAGTGTTCCATCACCACTCGTTCAGATCTAGTCTCCCAACAGAGTGTTCCATCACCACTCGTTCAGATTTAGTCTCCCAACAGAGTGTTCCATCAGCACTCATTCAGACCTAGTCTCCCAACAACTTTCAACGGAATAAGTAGAACATCTGTCTCCTGACAGCAAACGCGAAACTCGAACTTCGAAATTGTTCCTCATAAAAACGCGAAACTTGAATTTCGAAATTGTTCCTCATAAAAACGCGAAACTTGAACTTCGAAATTGTTCCTCATAAAACCGCGAACTGTAAGAAATCATTTAACTGTCTACGTTGAATGTGTACGTGTGAAACTCGCATGTGTAAAAATTTGTATCAACGTGTAATTTCAACATTGTCACGGAGCGTGCGCAACCGAGGGGTCCGACTATCTTTGAAAGTCTCTTGAACGTCCTCGAACCCCTCATCGATATCTTCAAACATATTATGAATATCGTCACAGATCTCTTGAACGTCTTCGAACCTCTCATGAATGTCTTCAAACGTCTTATGAACGTTTTCGAAGGTCTCTGAACGTCTCACAAACACCTTCAAACGTCTCATGAACGTCATAGAAAGTCTTTTGAAACTCTTTGAACCCCTCATGCATGTCTTCAACGTGTTATGAATGTTTTCGAACGTCTCTTGAATATCTTGGAACGTTATATGAATGTCTTCGGAAGTCTCTGAAACGTTTCACGAACGACTGTCGAAAATCTTCGAATGCCTGGCAAACTTCCAACAAACGGCCCACGAACATCTATCGAACGTATACCAATGAATTTCTTCGATCATCATTGGGCGATTATATTAATTTATTTTCAATAAAATTCCATACAAAAAATTGAGTTTCACATTCGAAAGTAATATTGTCTGCAGATGCACAATTCGATGTCAGATGATGCTGGCATAACTACGTATGGGGTGATGAGGAGAGTAAAAAGAACATAATGTTACATTTCTTTTATTTGCACGAATCTTTATGATTCAGCCACCAATTAAACATTTTAAATACATTTTGTAAGGCACAGGTTTGTATGCTTTTCACATCGTAGAGTAGAACTTCCATCTAATTTACCTGAGACATCCATGTCGTCAAAGTCTATATTTAACGGCTCAACAAATAGCTCATTTTTCATATTTAGTATATCAGGTAGCCATTCTCGTGTTTCATGACCCTTAACATATACGATTGGACACATGTCGTATTCCGTTGAACCTTCAGCTGCAGCTGATATTAAACCTTCAGCCATGCGGTATGGAACGTTTCCATAGGCCCACTTTAGACCATGACGATTACGAATCAACCATGATGCTTCGTATCTCTCGCAATTTTGCTGATCTATACAATTTTACGGATAATGTCGATCAATGCACAATATTCAACAACGCTATCATGTAAGACTAAAACACTATGCAGTTGTATTCGGTGGTGAATCTTCTTTGCCTTCGAACCGTATTCACATATCCACGGTAGTATTTTTTATAGGCTCGTTCCGATGCGATCAATCATTAACCATGAGAGGGCCGTTACATTAAGACTCGGTGATAGTAAGTAAAGAACGATCACTATTGCAGTCGTAATGGTATTTACGAAATCGAGAGTCCATATTGAACAAGATGGCGAAAATTTTTTGAAGTCCAAATGCGAGTCCTCCTGAGAAAAGAATGCTGAATTGAGATAAAGTTTAATATTTGTGAGTTTGCAGTCGGTGAATAATATAATGTCCTTTGTCATAGATTATCTTTTTTACCAGTCTGCGCCGCACCATTACATATTTTTGTTTCTTTAGTTGGTAGGTAGCTTTTACGGGCCATGAATGCTTCGTTGTGCTTTGAAGCGGTGGACATTCGTATAGATCCCAAGAGTGAAAACTCATATTCAAGTATCGCCCACTTTCCAATGTTCGAAGTAATGATAATTTATTGAACTCATCTAATATTATATGGGGCATACGCCATTGTATCTTGAGTAATTCAACTTCTACCTCTATTGGTTTATGATGACTGAATACACAATTATTCCCATAACGAGAACGTATTAGAATTAAGGGGTTACCCCCACTTGCGATTTTGAAAAACATCGATTTTTTTTATTGCATTTTTTGACGTATAAGTACCTAAAAATATGTCCAGAAAATTTCAAGTCGATTCGAACAAAATTGACTGAGATATGAGCGTTGAAGGAGAAGAATCCGTTGTGTAAACGATCAGCTAGTCTGCCGTCCGGCGCGCTCGACCCTCCCTCCGACCTTCAATGCATTGTTCGATGAAAAGGGTCGTATACCTGGCATTCACAACGTTCATATAATAGAATGGAATTTATAAAAACGTATTTTCGTTGTCTGTTATGGTCTAAACTCGTCAGTGTAGCTCGAAAAATCGACTATATAAGACGTATATTCCGCCGTTCATAATATTATAAGCGCAGTTTATATTCATTTTACATTCAAAAATGGATCGAAAAAAAGGTTGGCGACAAACAAGAAGCAATGATAATATACGGAAATCTCGACCAAAAAAAAGGATAGGTTTCAGCACGTCCGCGAAGAAACTGAAAAATAATATTGATATGACTGTCAATCAAAGTCCTAATATTGAATACCGGATTTTGAACTTTTGGGTTGTGTTTGCTACTATTTCAAATTTAGTGAAGTGCAAAACGTGTAATGGAAATATTTCAGCTTCAACCAACTTATTTGGAATTTCGGCTTCAACCAACTTATTTGGAAAATCAGCCCAAAAATCGTCTCGAGTGGAGCAATCGTTGTAAATTTAGCAGCTTATATTGCCGTTGGACTATTCAACGAAGGTTCAAAATCATTATTATTTTATTTGAACTCAATCGGAGTGAGCTGTAGACACAACGCGCACGAATACACTGATAAAATGGACGACGCACGGATTGCACTGGCAGAGAGACATACGGCCGAGAGCACTCGTGAAGGAAGAATGTTACGAATGCAACACCAAATTTCCGTTTTGCAAGCGGCATCGTCGGTGGAAGAACTTCTGTATGGGCCCGGAATAGATGACTCTATGTAAGTTTGCAAAAAAAAAAATATTTTCTTCGTGTAAACTGAAATTGAAACTTTAAACGCGTTTATCTCAAAATGGCATTTCTGAAGTCGGTGACCAAGATTACTCGAACACTAATGAACCGATCTTCTTGAAATTTTGCAGGCTTATTTAATACATAAAAATGTAGTCTTTAGTCGTTCGATTTTTTTTTCGTTAAAATCGAACCATTAACTTTGACTGTCCGCCGTTCTGTGAAAAATGAATATTTTTTAAACGATGGAACGCTGTTGTAGTTCCCAACCACTGAGTTGACCAGTTGCAGCATACTCTCGATGATGCGGACAGTCGTTCGACGATAGTGTTCCAACGATTTTTTTTTTCTTCCCGTCCACCATGTTTACAAACGACGGAACTCGACACTGTTGTATTTTCCACCAATATACTGCATGCAGAGCTGACCATCGCCTGTCACTTGCAGCATACTTTCGAAAATTGTCGGATCTTCGTCGAAGGCCTTGACAAGTCGCGCCGGTAAGAAGACAGAGAACTCATCCGCGATGTCTGCGATGTAGCGTTTCCCAAATTTGGTTTGTACGGCCCTTATGTCGGAAATTAGTCGTTCCGACTTAACGGGAAGTTCTGACAGCTTCTTCGTTGGGAGGAATTACGCCATCCGGCCGACTTTGTTGACACTCGAGGGATCCATTTTTCGCGTACTTTCAAAGTTCTTTTAGATGTTGATGGTGCAGTGGAATAGTGCAGTCTGAGCTTGGTCCACAAAAATATATTCTCCCTCGTAAGCCTCCCACTCAAATTTTCAAGCCTCTCCCCTCTTTTCCAATCGTGAAAAACAGGTTCAAACACGTTCGACGAACCCAATACGTGGAGAATTTTCACAGCATTTTTTACACTCCCGACGTTGAGGTGGGAGGCCATCGATGTGATCTTTCATCTGTGACGTATTATAATGCTTCAAGCATGGAAAATATGACATCACTTCACTGTCATTCCGATGATTTTCTGGCAAACGATCCCACAATAAGCCAACATATTTACCCCAATATTTTAGTAGCAAGACCTTTGGAACCTGTTCGAGTTCGTTTTTGGTCAAGTCCAGGGAGTGCTTGGCCGGATGCACTGCGTACACACGCGCCCATGCGAACATCTTGACGTTACATTTCGGAATGGAGACCTCGACTTTTCAAGAGCTGCGCTCATGTGGTCCATCCACGGTCACAGCCTTTGATCCCTAAACGCTTTTCCAAAGAATCTGTCAGGACCTGTCTGTCGGCGAGCTTGGAGATGAGGCGGATGCAATAGACATTGTCTTTCGCAATGGAACCAGCTGCAGGTCATAAATATTGGGCTTTAAGGCCGCCCTTCACACACACACACAACACTCATCGACGGCGGCTTCCCCGCCAGTCACTCCACGGACCACCCCCCATGGACACCCTCTCCATGGACCCCCCCCTGGACACCACCCCCTGGACCATCCCCCCATGGACCCTCTCCCCTGGACCCTCTTCACCGGACACCACCCCCTGGACCCCCTATGGACACCCCCCCCCCTGGACTCGCCCCCAAAAAGTGGCTTAGAATCGGCCTAGTACATCTACTGTCCCATTCCACTACTTGCGGCTGCAGCAGACTTCCCCCTCTGTATCGTATTAACCATGACATATCTGCCATGCGCATAGGGAAACTGTGAGACACCTATACCGATGCAGCCGGATGCAGTTCACCTCTCAGTCACGAAACTAGTCGTCTTCTGCCAAGAAATATCGTAGAAAAATATTTCACGACGAAAGTGACGCGACTGGCATTCGAACCTGTGACCTCTAGTCCAGTCGGAATAGACATGAGACCTGTTCGAAGACACAAGAGCAGCGCCAAATTTTTCGCAGGTTGTTTGGACCTACGGGAATATGCGCTCAAGTTTTCGTAAACATCCTAGTTGTTTTTTAGCAACGAATAATTATACAAAATAAAAAAGTCGATTTTTTGTCATTTTTTTCGGAATGCGTTTTGTTGAATAATGCTTCCGACAAAAGTTGTGCGTCATAATGTCCTCCATAAAATAGGTGTTATGCACAAATGGCTTAATATTATTAGTTAATTGCAATTGAAAAAAAATCTCATTTTTATTTTTGCATCCGTTATCGGTAATATATCAATATATCATTTCAAAACTCATCCACCATCTAGGGAAAATTTTCCCCAAGAGATACGTGCAAGATTAATTTTTTTACCTTATATAGTTAAGCAACAATCTCCAAGAGAGAATTCAAAATTTAAGAATAGAAAAAAAGTAGCTTTTACTCGGATTTTTTTTTTCAAAGTATATAATAAACTTATTGTGATGAATAAAAATATGTAGAAAATGCAATTTAATTATCATACGCTTCCCCATTCATCGAACAATTATTTATAGGCATGGCCATATTTAAATTGCGGACACACAATAATTATTGGGGTAACTATTGAAGAAAAATAGTTTTCAAGGTCGTTAGCGTATTCGCGAGAAAAAAAATCGCAGAATTAAATAACAACAAGTCTCTACGACCATTTTAATGAAATAAATTTTAATGAAAGAATTTGTTAACTAAGCCGCTCGAGGGGAGCTGCGGGCGGGGCGTGGTACCCCGTCCGCGCCGCCGGTCCGAGCGGCCGACGCTGCTCGCTGATCCGCGCGTGGGCAATTGGAATAAATTATTACCTGCGAGACGAACGCTCTAAAGGATTGGTATTATATTGAATCTCATGCCCAAAAGTGTAGAGAAGGCTCACGAATTTGAAATTTGCAAAAGTCTTGATTACACCAATGGTAAATTGCAAAAACGTATAAACATCGATTTCACGGGTCGTAATTAAGATATTGCGACTTTTTTTCATTGCTCGCCTTACAAAAACACATTAGAATTTTGAAAAATATTTTTGACATCTACATAATCTAAGGAGTTATTTCTATTTGTTTATAAGCAAATATTATAAATCCTTGAAAAACGGTGTTTTTTTAACGACAATGTTAATTTTTTTTATCGAGAATGTGATGAAACGAAGCTCCTGAATTTTTTTCCATTTTGTGAGCCTTCCGCGAGGATGGGAATTTGAAAGCTCCGGATTTACGTAGATCGGAGATTGTGCCTTAACTATATACTTTCGATCAATAAATCTCGCGCGCATCTTTTGGGGAAGCTTTTCCGTAGTTGATGCATGAGTTTAAAATGATATATTGATAAATGAGCGATAACGGATGCAAAAAGCAAAATGAGAATTTTTTTGTCACTTCCAATTAACTGCTTAACTAACAATGTTAGGTCATTTCTGCATAAGACCTATTTTATCCAAGACATTGTGCCACACAACTTTTATAGGAAGCATTTTTCGATAAAACGCATTCCAAAAAAAAAATAACTAAAAAAATCCACTCTTTTATTTTCAATAATTTTGAATTGCTAAAAAAGAACGAGGATTTTTAGGAAAACTTGAGAGCATGTTCCTATATGTCCAAACAACCTTAAAAAAATGGCGGTGCTCTTGTGTCTGAATAGAAGCCGGTCCAAATTTCGGTCTGCGGGTAGCAGAATTGGTCGGGTCGGGTCGGGTAATTCGGCTGTGATCCGATCGGGTACCCGAGTTTTTCGGGTATCCGTGATCCGACGGGTATAGTCGAACTTTATCGAGTACCTGAGTTTTTCGAGTACTTGTCTGACATCGGGTACTCGATAAGTCGTGTTGCCGGAGCAAAATTTCATTTTATAGTATAGATAGTGCCACGGAAACGTACCAAAACGGACGAAATAGACTCCAGCTTTATGTTCTCTACCCTTCGCCGATAGGTTGGAGTTCATAAGAAATACAAATAATTTATTTAATGATTTTAGTATTTTTGTTATGTATATATTTACAATTTTTGTCCGGCAACTTTTTTTAAGACTCTCGCATTCCAGGAAATATCGAGTTATTTGAATGTCGAAAAACTGAATAAAAGCAAGATTCTTCGTCGAATTTTCATTAATTCTGTCTAGTGTGCTAACTGGTAATTTCGGGTGTTCATTCTTCGTAATTTAATTTTTTGTCATTTTTAATTTTTTTCCAGGTAAAACTTGTTCTTCAATCGCTTATATCTCTGAAACTAATCAAGATATTTTCAATTTTTAAATGTCAAATGGAAGCTACATTTTTCTCGCTTCGAATAAACGCAAGGCGTTGAATCTTAGTTTTTTTGGGTTTTTTCTCCATTTAAAATCCACGTTAAAAATTCAAAACTTTAAGGCTTTCGCCGGAACAGAAGATATTTATTGTACATTTTTTCCTTTCGCACACTTTTTACTGATGCCAAAACGCAACTTTCCCGCGCTATTACTATACGATCCGCCAAAAGTGACCGTTTTTTTCAGTCCACCCTAACAGACACACACACACTCGCAAGTACGTACACACACACAAAATAGAAAAGTGAGACGAAAAAAGATTTTTTATAGTATAATCATTTATTCGTTTTATCGCCTTCTTCGAGTTTTCGTTTTCTTCCATTATTTGGTCGATACACCTGAATAAAAAATAAATATAAATATAAATAATAGATACGGATCTGCGAGTCGTTTACGAATATTCGAAGTCTAAGAGTACTCGACGTTTACGGGTACCAAAAATTTGAGAGTACCCGATAGGGGCGGGTAATGCAAAAACGTAACCCGTCGGGTGCCCGACCCGACCCGAACGTCGGGTGCCAGAGTGAAACGGGTACCCGCACACTCCTACGTTTTAGTTGATTAATTCCCCGACCGTGTTTAAAGAAGATGTATCTTGGGATACATAGGTGATGTACTGGGCGCGACAGAAACACTAGATGAAGGGTTCGAGCAATTAGAGATAGTACTTAACGCTATTCAGGCGAGAAATTTGACCTTAAATCTGACCAACTGAACATTTTCCCAAAAATAATATTGAGTAGTTTGGACGTGAAATTTCGGGAGAAGGTATACAACCAGGGACTCACAAAAGCGAGGCCGTTGTAAATGTCAGGGACCCTACGAATGTAAAACATTTCGGATAATTTTAGATCTTGCGGGATATTTCCGCAAGTTTATTAAAGATTTTGCGCGAAAGACTGCTCCTCAACAAACTTGTTACGCAACTTGGTCGTGGGGACTGATGGAAAGCGAAGCAATAAGCGAAAAAAAACGATATTGGTGAACAGACCCACTCTAGCAATTTTCGACCTTGAGAGTTTATTTGCTAGGAATAAAATTCACGGTGGTGAATGATTGCAGTGCCATGCGCGCACAGCAGATAAAAGGAAAATACAACCGCGAGTCGCTCGTTGGAGGGTATATTAGCGGGATTACGATTCTCAGATTGTGTATCGCCCAGGCACTTAAGTCGCTCACGTTGACTACCTAAGTGGAAATCTAATTGATTGTTGTGCTATCGATATTACGGAAAGCGAATTGATTACGGTGGCTTAAGCTCAGGATCATAGACATCGAGGTGATTCGAAAAATGTTAGTATCTGGCGAAACCCAACCGGAAACGAAACAATACTTTGACAAGTATGACTTTAAGGGCGGTATTATTTTCCTGAAAGACTGACACGGATAATAAATGGTTCGTACCAAGAATGTCACGCTTCAACGTGGTACGATTAGCCACGATGAACAACGACATGTCGCTCTTGAAAGAACGTTGGAAAAGATAAGAAAAAAAATATTGGTTATCATTGGTTGAATACGTAAACGCATGTCGAAACTGCTTGTATTGTGAATGGGTCAACCGGGCGCAAGCCTGGACTATTGTATCCGATAGATAGAATTACTATTCATTCCACACGATAAATCTCGATCATGTTGAATCATGGGCACGGAGTAGGCGTGGGAAAATACAAATACGAACCAATGTGGATAGTTGTACTAACTTTTGTGTCCTTGAACCTGTTCGCGATACCTCCACAACGAGGGTGATAAGAGCACTGATTCAATTGATCGCAATATTCGGGGTACCGACGCGGGTAATGAGCGACAGAGCGATGCAGTCTTCACGTCGCATTCATTCAAGACCTCTTACGTGGAGTATGATGTCAAGCACGTATCCAACGCTGTGGCAACGCCATGTGCTAATGGGCACTGTGAGCATATGAACCGCGCAGTTTTAAGGGACAACACCTCTGTGACGGCTCCAAAAAATCGATTTTTTGAAAACCATCTAGAAAAATCTAAAATACATTTAAGATTAAGATGCCGTTGGACCCAGGTCGAAAAAATAATAATTTTCGGAGATATTGAATATTTTATGGAGCGGTGCAGCGCTCTGTGACGCTCGGGGTCCCGCGCAGCTGCGCACCTCAGGGTCGGCAGGTATACCGGGCCTTTCCCAGGTCCTGCGGGTCTTTCCCAGGTATTCTTTTGTCTCCCTTCACAAAAACCGGCTATTGTTATAAATATAGTTTCGAAAAAAGCCATAGGTGGCGATAATTGAAAAATGTTCAAGGCAGGTATAGGGATAGCGTCATAGCGTCAGTTTGCGAAGAGAAGCGACGCTACTCGTGTCTAAACGCTCCGAATCGTTTCGTTTATAAATATCGAACGTTCAGAAATATTCTTTGCACATCGAAATGGGTAATTCGAAAGTGTACGCGGGGAAAAAGGGAACAAAACGGAGCTATGTGACGAGGAGTCGAACGAAAATTTCGAATCGAAAACCGCCGAACCGTTATAGCTCCGAAAATAGTTCTGCAGAGTATGTGAGCACGTCGGCGAAAAAGTTAAAATCGTCGGACAATTTAGAGGTCGGTGTTACTAACGATTTCGGTTATCGTATAGGACACCTCGTCAATGCATTGACCATTATATCGACGTTAGTGAAGTGCAAAGTGTGTGATCGCGACATAAAGTTTACTGAAAAAGGTTTGCGCGGACTCGGATTCAAAATCGAGGTCGTTTGCGGCCATTGTGAAAAAGTGCAAATCAATTCGTGTCCTATGATGGACAATGCATACGAAATAAATCGTCGGATCGTATTCAGTATGCGTCTTCTTGGCGTCGGTTTGAATGGCCTGATGAAGTTTTGTGCATTTATGGACCTACCGCGCCCCATATTTCAGTCTTTCTACGATCGAATCTTAAATTCGATTTCGATTGCCACTAAAGCTGTGAGCACAGTGAGCAAACAAAAGGCTGCACTTGAGGAGGAGACAATTTCATTGGAAAAGGGGTGGAGGACGGAATTATCGTTTCAGGCGACGGATCGTGGCGTAAGCGCGGTTTCAGCTCGCTTTTCGGCATAACATCGCTAATCGGCTGGTACACTAAAAAAGTGATCGACGTTATGGTGAAATCGAAATATTGCAAAGCTTGCGAGCATTGGGAAAAAAAAGAAAGCACCGCGGAGTACTGGGAATGGAAAAGTACCCACGACGATGAGTGCCAGGCGAACCATAGCGGCTCCTCCGGAAAAATGGAAGTCGACTCAGCTGTCGAAATGTTTCAACGGTCTGAAGAGCTCTATGGCATAAAATATAAATATTATATTGGTGACGGCGATTCTAAAACGTTTCTGGGCATATCGAATTGCGATCCATACGACGGTTTCGAGATAAAAAAAAAACAGTGCATCGATCATGTCCAAAAACGTATGGGGATGCGCCTCCGCGAAATCGTGAAAAAACAAAAAGGATTGTCTGGCAGAGGAATGCTCACCGGAAAATTGATTGACGAGTTGAGCACATATTACGGCTTGGCTATTCGGAGGAACAGCGATGATGTTGAAAAAATGAGGAAGGCAATTTAGGCAACTATCAAACATAAAATATCCACAGATAGTGAGCCACAACATGACGATTGCCCAGAGGGGTAAGGTTTGCAAGTCGTGGTGTTCGTGGCAGCGAGCGGTCGCAAGCGGTAATATTTCTGAATATCGCCATAAGCCGCCTCTACCTGAGGAAGTATTGAAGGCAATTACGCCAGTCTTCGAAAATTTGAGCAGAGACGATTTGCTGCAGCGTTGTTTGGGCGGCTTCACGCAAAACAACAACGAAAGCTACAACAAATCAGTTTGGGCAATAGCCCCCAAGTGTCAGTCCGGGAGCAAAAAAATCGTCGATATTGCAGCTGATATTGCGGTATTATTATTCAATGATAGCCTGAGAAGCCTCACGAAAGTTTTGGAATAACTATCGGCCCAAATTGTTTCAATTTTTGCGTTGAAACCGACGCAGCGCGGATCGAGCTGGCGGAGCGCTCGCTCACAGACGCTGCAAAAGAGGCAAGAAGAGCCTCTACAAGTTCGAGAAAAGATGCTAGGGACAATGATTTGCTTCTTGAAGGCCAGCTATATGGTGCCGGCGCCGCTGATTAAAGGTAAACATTTTTTTCCAATTTATCGCATAAATTAACAAACCTAAAACTTTGAACGCGTTTTTCTCAAAACCGCTTTCTTGAGTGCGGCACGCAGCAGAACTCGAGCAATTTTTATCCAATCGACTTCAAATTTGGACTGCATCAATAAAACTAGATTATCTAAAGAAGTACATGGGATTTTTTCGATATCTCAATAATAAAAAGTTATAGCCTATTTTCGACGAGAAATTTTGCTCGAAAATCGTCCTTTAATTTCAAAAGCGTGCCTATTTTTTAAAAATCAATATTTTTTCAAATCCCTGTGTACTTCTCTTCAAAATATCATATTATTAACGAAAACACTCGGTATTTTTTTCAGATCGACTTTGAAGAGAGTTCTGCGGCGTACCTGACGCGGGAGCTTCCCCAGCGTCACCATGGGGCGTGAAAAATTAAAAAATTTTTTTTATGTATCTTCAACAAACAACGAACAACTTCTTCTATCGAGTCTTAATCCAGAAGCCTATCGAATATCTCCAATTAACCTTTATACGAACAGTCTTTATTTTTCGAGTCATAAAAATGTTATCTTACACTTGTAATAATTTCTATCATTGGTCCGTGAATATCAGTCTCAATTTATCGACCTCGCGCGCCGTTCAAATTTCTATCCACGCGTAGTGCCTGTCGTAGTAAACACGTCAATTATGCACACGACCTGCGTAAAATCTTGCGAGCACCTTACCAGCGATTGTACTAGCGAGTGCACCAGGTCAAGAGCGAAGGGCCGTGTAACGCGAGCGACCGAGCGAGCGACCAAGCGTCAAACATAACCAACGTAAGCTGACTATACCTTTTTCTTTTTGCATCATTTATCGTAGACCTGATCGCTTTAACCCGCCTAGTAATCTTATAATAAATAACATAGTGTCAATCGTACACCAATTCTGTCGAATTATTCCTCAGTACTGAAACCTCGCGTCAATTTCTTAATTCAATTCATTCCCACGCACTATACCTTTTTATCCTCATCCCGTGATATTACACTAGGCGTAGGCAACAAAGAGGGAAACGAAAATATTATGCTGTCATCCCTTCCGGATGTGACAAAGGCGAAATATTTTCTTTGAAAGGAATTTCAGGCGGCGAAGGGAATGACGAATTATGATACAATATCATTTTGGTAGAACACTAAATTAAGAACTTCATTTCATTTTGGATTTATGAAATAAGCTATTCTAAAAAATATATTTGATACAGATAGGATCGTAGTAGGCGGTGAGACAAGGAAAAGACCTATTTGATTTAAATAGATCATATTTAAATTAAATAATGTTTGGTAGTGCAATGAAGAATGTGAAGAGATGGTGGCTTTCGAAGCAACAGCGAACGCCTCTCTTCGAACTGCATTTCAGGCCATCACTTCTCACCCTGATCAAGCCTTGATTTTTCAGCCTGGTCAATCCTTAATTTGCCACCTTGACCAGGCCTAAGTCAGGGATTGCATTTCAAAACTGATCAGGGTTTGATGAAAAATTCTGATCAAGTTCGGAAAAACAAATCAAGTTCCCTGATCCGGGCCTTCTTGTTGCCGGAACAAGATTTCTACTCGGGGACGGGGGAGGGCGGCTTACCGCATTATCAAGCCATTTTTGGACTATATTAGAAAGAGCCGTGTGTTTAGGTTTTTTAGAAATAATTTGCAACCTAGGTGCAATATCAAAACTATGCGCACTTTAGCACAATTTAGACATAGGGGGGTTGCGCTTAAAAAGACATACTTTTTTCTGTTACGAGAAATATCTAAAGACATGGAGACGTATGAATTCAAGGCCAAGCGTATATCCATAAAGGTTTATTATTATAACGAAATAGAAACAGTTTCAGGGCATTAGTTACTGAAAAATAGAAAAATAATAAACCACATGTAGGTCGACGTGTGTAAGACGACATACTTCAGTTTAAGATGACATATATATGACAGCTTACCCAAGTTAACCAAATTGTGCTCAGATACATTAATTTCTTGGTTAACGGGAGGGTAGGGGTTTCAACGTGAAAAAAAAACTTTTTTGCGAATTTCTTTCATCTATATGGATAGAGTAAATTTATTGAAACCTTTTGTACATTGTTAAGTGTCATTTAAAGAACATTCCGTAAAATTTGTACGCGAAAATATTCACAAACAAGCCGGTGACAAAGCTTTTCCAAGAACGCCTTGGGAAAAGCACGATTTGCGGTGTTCACTGTATCCAGGCTAGAAATTATCTGAAATCAAGTACCATTAAAATTTAGTCGATGTATCATCAAATCCTCCCCCCAACGGTCTTTGATCATTTTTTTTCATTTCTAAATTTTTGGTGTTCATGTAAAGTGAAAAGTGCTATTTTTCACGAAAAATTCCGCCATTTTGGGATTGGAAAACCCCCTCAATGTAAAAAAAAATCTCAAACTAACCATTGGGAGGAGGTACTTTATATGTAGAAAGTGTGTACCAAGTTTGAAATAAATCTGTCATGTAGTTTTCAAATGGCAGTGAACACGGACTTTGAAAAAGTGGTTTCGAGAAAAACGCGGCACCGGCTTGTTTGTGGATATTTTCGCATACAAATTTCACGAAATGTTCTTGAAATGAGACTTAACAATGTACAAAAGGTTTCAATAAATTTACTCTATCCATATAGATGAAAAAATTCGCCAAAAAGTGTTTTTTTTCCGCTGAAACCCCTTCCCTCCCCTTAAAGGTTAGGATATGGCAACCAATATTTACTGGAACATTAATATAGTGACGATGAAATGTCCTGGTCAGATGATGTGATCAGTTCTTACGAATCGAGATTCAATGATAATAGCCAGGCATTCTATAACGATAAGCCGAAAAATCTGATTCTATACCCGGTTTTGTACGCAGCACGTTAAAACGACATAGCCTGCCATCTTATACCGACGTCTGGTATATCAACTTACCCATAAGTGAATGCGGATTTTCTTTATTTGTTGTGACAGAAAATTTGGCGTTAGAATATCCGTTATGCAGTAATCGTGAAGTCCAATGTTCCTAGATTATGAAGAAATTGATGGGGTTGTAGTTTGCATAGTTGGAATGCAACGAAAATTATTTTTAATTTCTTATTTTCATTATTATCCAAAATCATATTTTGCCCATCTGATGTATATCGCTACATAACTATCCTAAAAAGTGGTTGCGTGATTTCGTAGCTTAAATCCGCAAGAGGGAATTTGGAAAATTAAAAAAAAATCATTTTCGTTGAATTCCAATGATCCAAACTTCAACGTCCTGAAATTAGTAATATAGAATATAGAAAATAGAAGTATTGAAACGTGTCCAAAAGTATGCTGTTAAAAAAAACCAAGAACACACCGATCACTGAATATTCGTTGAAATTATGGTTTTTCCGCGACAGCGTTACAAATTCCATGGTTAACCTATTTACCTTTATAGGAAACATCGCAGTCAACTCGAAGTTACCTTCTCGCCTCCTCGCGCCAATAATCAAGCCTCCCACGGATCGCAAAGCTAAACGGCTACGAGAGAATATGTGGTGATGAGCCAACGCGTGTCGCTGTAATTACCGTCGTGTCCTACTCCCACGTAATTGTTCGTTACGGTTATAGCCGTATCGTGTTTGCAGGGGACTTTTTGATATAACCTCTGTCTCTTTGACCAACGAGACAAGCCAAAGTGCTGTAATTTTTCGCTTACATTTATTCTGCACGAGAGGTCCTCTTAAACAATACCCTCGGTAGCATTATTTTATTTCTTGCTAGTATTAAGAAAATTCTCGGTATACACGTCCCTCGACGGTAATTACTCAACTCTCAAACGTTCGGATAGAATATTACTATCCCAGCAAGCCACCGTTTTTCGAGGATTTAAAAGATGCCTGTATAGATATACGCGCTCGTAGACTATCACGAAGTCCTCTCGCAAGCCTGAATTCCGTGTTGTGTGGAAGAAGTAGGGGGGGGGGTGTTGCGAAACGAGAACGTGATATCATGCTCTCTCTCTCTCTCTCTTTCTCTCTCTCTCTCTCTCTCTCCTCCCTCTCTCCCTCCCTCGCTCCCTCCCCCCCCCTTGTCTACCATTCGCATAAGTAGGAAAAGCACTCCAGGGACAGAAACTTGTTTTACCCAAGCGAGCTCAATTGCATATAGAGAATCCAGACGACGACAGGCTATTGCTTTTACGAATTCACGAAAAAAAACGTCCGAAAAAGGGAAAACAAAAAAGTCGCTATTCTGACATTGGTGAATTAAAATGTTCTGGAGCTCCAATTGCACTGACGATTCAAGTCTTTCTTAGAAATGGTGTTTTTTTTTCTTCAAATTACGATCTCGCATGTTGATGCGTACGTGTGTAGGAAAATGTCCCATAAAAGTTGTGAATTATGAATCTGATTATATTATTTAAGGGGACTCGGTCTCGTGTATTCGTGCGAATTAATAAAAGCAGAAAACTCAAATAAACTAAGCTCTGGGATGGATAGATGGGCAAACTGCTTGGAATGGATAGACGGGCAAGAGGTGCAAAAGCTTCTGGAGCATTCACATAGTTTGCGAGGGAGCTATGAGGAAAGACGAGAGAGTAAAACTCTTCATGCACCACCTGTAGCCTGTGTTTCAAAACGTTCCCTTCTTTCGCCCTCTCACTCTCTCTCTCTCTCTCCCCCTGTGTGTGTCTTTCTCTCGTTCTTTTTCTCCTTTCTCGCCCGCCTCTACTTTGTCCTTGACGTTATTCTCCCCAGTAACGTACCCTTCGCCTCGAGTGAAGCGGTTTTCCGACCTTGACAGTCTCGATGTAATTTCCATCTCTCAGTTTACTTTGCATTAATTATTTGCGGCTATTACGATTTCGCAGAGAGTCAAAGAGTTGGAAGATAAATACGGAGAAAATCAACAAGATTGAAAAAGCAGATATGCTAATTTTAAGAAACGAATCTACCACTCTAGTTCGACAATAATAGAAATCGATTATATACATTGAGAACGAAAAGTACAAAGTGCGATGCGAATTTGCATCTTTCATTCCTATAAAACAAGATCCGCAAACAGTGTGTAAATAATTGTTAGTGTACTGAATAGGTACAGAACGCGAGTATGGTTCCATGTTCCCCTCACTCGTAAAATTTCAAAAAAGAGCAAGGATAAGGAATTAAACTTGAATAAAAAGTGTCGCGTTCTAGTTGCGATGTCCGTGATGGAGTCTTTGTGGCCTTACAGGATCGTTATTATTCCACAGCACATCAACGACATTTTTCATCCCAAGAATGGATTAATTTTTTTGAAAGGAAAACCCATTAAGAAGGGAGACCCGTATTTGTAATTTATTTTTTGTAATTTATAACTTCAAAGCGTTACTTCTTGATTTAAAAAATAATCACGAACCTTTCTTACCGGGCTTACAACGGATTACCCGTGCAGAAATGTGACCGGGCATTCCCGACTTGACGTCTGCTCCAGGCCTGGCTTGCCTCGTCCGATTGATCTAACCGGAGCCTTTTGTGGAACAGACTAGGAATATCACAAAACCTTTTCCTGGAGAGAACATTGACATTTCCTGAATATTAAATCCCAACCTATTATTAAATAATACTTTTTGCGTCATCAAAGATATTAATAATTGAATGTAATAATATGATTACATTTATTGCAATTGTATACTCCGTTTTATCATCATATTATTTTCTTTAAGAATAATCGACGCCTGACAATGCTATCATAAAGAATCAATTATGATAGTCAACGAAAATTATATGCTGATATGATGGAGGATATAATTACAATAAATGTAATCACATTATCACGGTGAATTATCAATATCTATAGTACGACGCCGACGTAAATTTTTTTCTCCATTTTCCTTGTCCTCTACATATCAACAAAGGTAATTTTGAGGTTGGTTTTATCGACATTTCCTGGTCATTTACTGCTTGATCTCCGGCCCGTTCCTGATCAGTTCCCGATCTACTCTCTACTACTTTCCTGGTCATTTTCCGCTTGTTCCGTGGCCCGTTCCTGATCAGTTCCCAAGAAAGGGAACAGCGGATCGGGACCTAACCTTAGACCCGTTACATTGCGTACCTATTCCGGGGTGGAAGGCCCGACCAGAGCCTGATATTATCTCGGGAAGGCAGACCAGGGGCAGTACTTTTTCCCAACTAAAATTTCTACACGGGTTATAATCTATTTTCTTACCCGTGTCATATTTCGTTCTGTCGCTACAGCTTACAGCTTACCACTCAGAAGCTCAAGAGGGATTGATGGGCAACGTAATTCGATGTTATTGATCAACCGATGATATATTTAAAAAATGAGAGGTTCTAAAATAATGTTTTTCTACAACGCGACACATTCTCGTTATGAAGAGTTAGTATGAGTTAAATTACCGCCGTCGACGCGTGAGAACAGGCAAACACTTGACGTTGACATGTGAGAAAATCTCCAGATCGAACCCATCAAAATTGCCTACTAGTTACGGCCTCGCCTTCACCCGCATTGGAGTCCGATCGATGACAAGCCCCACTACTTTGATATCATTGGCTTTTTCAGAGGGGTGGCAGAGAATTCAACGTAAGACACTGAGGAAGGTCTGAGCTACCCCAATCTGCTGAATACGTGCCCACTGTCCTCTTTACGCGTTTGGAATCCATAGGGCTCAGGTCCTTCAGCGGCTAATCGTTCCCCACGCTTAGCCTGCAAATCACCAACATTTGCCACAGCCTGTCTCTTCCATTTTCCACTCACAAACGACTCGGAGTCCTTCAGCGGCTGATCGTTCCCCACGCTTAGCCTGCGACTCAGCAACACTCGCCACATCCTGTGTTCTTTATTTTCCACTCAGAAACGACTCGCGCTGTGCCTCAGTCTCGAAGTTCTGTGCGAGTTTTGGCCGTTCAGCTTCTATTGACGATCTATTGACAGCACACACATATATTTACGTATAGATGGGCGATACAGTCGTGATATACAACATGCAATATCCTTTTTCAAAATCAACCAATTATCAAATGTACACAAAAATACATTATACACTTATCTTATAAATTCGATAAAGCACCAGTTTGTTTGCTAATCGTTTTTTAGTTTTTTGCTCAGAGACATCGCCTTCTATAGTCACTGTTGATCGAATACTGACTTTTGGGATCTCCATTCTGCCAGCCGCTTTAAATATAAACATATTACATTTTCGATCTGATAATTGCATGTTAACTGACTCTTTTCAGTCATGGTAATGAGCAGTCGCTCGTATGGTCAATGAACCGAGTAAGCGCTACATGCATCGACTAATTTATTGTATTTTCATGTATATCACATATTTCGGTGTATTGTACCTTGATCAATCAATAATTTTAGCGAGATTGATGAATAGCAACATACACAGATGTGAACAGATGTGTCGCTTCTTCTGTAAATGAAATAAATTAACACAATTTATTCTATTTTGTTTGCAAATAATGCACGCATTATGTTTATTAAGTTTATTAATTAACTTTTCATTAAGTTTTTAATATAGTTGAACGGCTACTTTTGCGTGTCTTGCAATATCAAACCGAAACATTTTTGGTTTTTCGATATTGAACTTGCTTAAATCTCCATATCTTGCTTATTAATTTCATTGATTATATGTTCTGTGTCACATCCGGAAGGGATGAGAGCATAATATTTTCGTTTCCCTCTTTGTTGCCTACGCCTAGCATAATAGCACGGAATGAGGGTAAAAAGGGGTAGTGTGTGGGAAAGAGTAGAGTTAAGAGATTGAGACGATATTTTAAAATTGAAGAATAATTCGACAGACTTGGTGTACGATTGACACTATGTTATTTATTATAAGATTACTAGACGGTTTGAAGCGATCAGGTCAAACTGGATCAGGATCAGGATGAATGATACAAAAAGAAAAGGTAAAGTTAGCTTACATTGGTTGTGTTTGACACTCGGTCGCTCGCTCGCTCGCTTGCGTAGATGTTTACTGACGCTCGCGTTACAAGGGCCTGCGCTCTTGGCCTGGTGCGCTCGCTGATACAATCGCTAGTAAGGCGCTCGCAGGATTTTATGCTGGTCGTGTGTATAATCGACGTGTTTACTACGATGGGCACTACGCGTGGATATGAATATGAACGGCACGCGAGGTCGATGAATTGAGACTGATATTTAGGGAAAAATGAAGACTATTCGTATGAAGGTTAATTGGAGATATGCGTTTGACTTCTGAATTGAGACTTCATAGAAGAAGTTGATTCGATTTTGGTTTACAGAAGACGGAAGTCTGAATTTGATGAAGATTGTCGGAAGACTGGGCTTGAGACTTGATAGAACTTGAGTCGATGGGTAGTTGACGGGAGACTGCTTCGACCTATTGCACACTAACTCTTCTTGGTTCGCATGCGAAGTTTTAGAGTGAGTGGGAGACAATCATTGGTTTCTCTTCTTAGAAATAATGGCGCTGGTGGAAGGGGCAAATTCGCTTTGTTAAGGGGTAAGGCCACTGTAACGGCCCCAAAAAAAAGGTTTTTTCACTAATTTTATGCTCCCGAAATTGAAGGTATTTGAAAAAAAACTTTTAATGGTGTTATCGGGCATACATTAAACTTTATTATAAAATTTTTTTACAGTAAAAAAAAACAAAATGGCGGTTCCACAGCTATCTTCCCGGGACATGTTTTGCTTCCAGGGCTCCGCGGCACGCAGCACCACTGGTGCACTTTTGAATCTAGAACAAACAAAAAAAAACCATTAATCTAGAGGGCTATAGCTAGAGAATGTCGATCGGATTTTAAAAAGTATCAATTTTTGTGGATTTGGCGTGCGTTTGAAAAAAAAATTGATTTTTGACGAAAAAAACGGCAAGTTTTTTGTTAATAAAAAATCAATAAATAAAGTTCTTGAAAATTCCGATCGACATTCTCAAGATAATGTAAATGTTCACATCTGGTTAAAATTTGAAGTAAGAAAAATGAAAATTGTTCGAGTTATGCTGCGTGCCATTTTGAAAAACCATGTTTCGAGAAAAACGCGTTTAAAGTTTTGCGAATAGTTTTTTATTGGAAAAAATTTAAAAAAGAAGAAGCACAGGACCTTTTTTTTCTTATTCTAGAGGGTTTAAACTATTTTTTAAGCCAATAAAAAAAATCGATTTTTCAAAAAATTTACAGTGGCCTTACCCCTTAACGGAACGTGCATGAGGTGCGTAGTCGAAATTCGCGCTAAGTCGTTCGCGATAGCGCGGCGACGGTTCGATTCGGCCGGCCCGGATGTTTTCATACTCCGCTCTCGTTGCCGAGTCGAATCATGCAGACTTCTCTTTATCCCCATGCGGATAGCTAGCATAAAGTTTTTGGAGTGAGTGCTTGTTTGATTTTTTTTGAACTGCGGCTTTTCGTGGAATATTTTCTTGAGATCATGTTCTTGTGGAAAGCCAATGTGATAGAAAAAGTCAACGACTGTGGCGGTGCTGCTATCATGTATATATCGCTATGATTTAAATATGCTTGCGAAACGTACGGACGTTCCGTTTAATGCTGTTACGCGTCATATTCTTAGATTTATACATTTAATACGCTTCTGACGCCAAATGAGGATATTGGGAATAACCAAGATAAAAAAACGTAGATGAAAGAAGGGACATTCGCTACGATGTAACATCTGTACCATATTTTCTGATTGAAAATGATCATTTGCGAAGCACATTTGTGAAAATGCGACAATTGCACACAGGACGTGATAATACGTGATTTTGTGTTTGATTGATTTACTCATTCTGTTAATTTATTTACTTGCTTGTAATTGTAGTTTATTGTAATTGTAATTTACTATATATATAGCATAATGCTCGGGGGCATGAGGACTATTCCAGACTTTGATTTATGGTTCGATGAACAAGGAATCGAGATCGATTACAGTACAGATATACAAACATTGCCTCTAACTACGATTTGTCTACTTGGCCGTATTTGCGAGTCCTCTAAGAAGAAATTTCGGGAACATTAAAACATGACATACTAAGCAGCCTTCATATTTTTCTCATAAGTTAAGTTTACATATATATGAAGAGAAAAGTACCTACTCAATTGTTTTTGTCTTTGTTACGCACCTTTCTTCCGTAATCCACAAATTGGAACAAAGCTACGTCATTTTTAAATTAAAAATGTCACTATTAGCCCTCCGAAAATACACCTGGATCTAACAAACCAAGAACAAAATCACATTTTTCCTTCTCAGCGAAATTTTTAACGTACTTGAACGGCTTGTTTTTTCGGGAAAGACACAAGCCCGTGAAAGTGTATTTTTTAAATATGTATTCCTATAAGGCACATCATTTTGGTGTCTGCCATCGATTTTGCTGAAACTCTTTTATATGTTAGAGCATTAAAAAATCCAGATAGGTATTTCTTTATTGCTAGAAAAACTGTTTTAAAGGAGGAAACCACCCCCTACAGTGACGCATATCAAGGGCTGATTTTGCATGTTCACAAGTCAGCAATCCACCGATTTCAGTGAAACAGAAGCGAAAATTCTTCCAATGCAAAACGATCAGAAATCCACTATGGGGTATATCAAGAAAAACTAAAATTGAGGCTTGAACCACCTCTTTACTTTTCTTTCTCTCGCCTCAAATTTGAAAGGGGGACAAAATAAAAGCTTACGTATTTTTGCATTTTTCTCGGATCGCAAGCTTAAGAGTGTAAACCACATTCCATACATCGTCGACGGTTTCCAATTAAATTTTAGAGGCTTGGAGTAAATTAATGATGATTTCGTATTCCGGGATGAAAATACATTGACATGGACTTGTAAACAAACATTTACAATCCAAATTTGTTTCCCGAATCGCGGCTAAAAGTAGGTGGCTTCATTGACTCGTCGTTCATTTCGATTCTGCTTCGATTTGGACCTTTATTTTGTGCTATTTTTCTTCGTTATTTAGCATCGATTTTTGCCGATTTTTCTAGACATAATCCCTTTCCCTCATTTTCGATCATCTTTCAAGTGCACGTTCCAGGAAAACTAACCGAGATAACGGAATGAGTCAGGCGGTATTCTCGAGCAATGAGCCTACCAAAAATCTTTTTGAAACCATCCTGTGAAGTTTATGTCACTCAAATAGAACCGCCACTGCGGCAGTTTAAAATGTTTGGTTTTGGACAATTTTTAGAAAGTAGCCAAATGACTCGATTTTTTTCCGAAGGCTTAAACGGTCCATTCGAAACGTAATTTTCCGCCGATTACGGATGTCACTGATGTGAATTTGTGTCAAAAGCTCCAAATTACGGCGGCGAAACGAAACAAAAAGTATATGTCTTTGCTATACTTTTGACGATTTGTTTGTAAAAATTGAGAAATGCTGGTCTTCTGTTTTTTTCGCACTTTGGCAAAAAAAAAGTTTCTTCTCTTAATCGCCGCTTATTTCTTTTTCATCTCGATTTAAGACTCCGTTCTACGCGCTTTCTCTTCGCAATCGGTTGCTCTATAAACCACCGCCTAATTCATCGAGCCCCGATTATTTTTCGATTTTGGGCAGAATTTAAAAGTCGGACCTTCGATTTTCCCTATTCTTTCCATGGTCTCAACGTCAATGTAGAGTTTGTGGAAGTATTTTGGATGAGCATACACATTTTCAATGCAGAAGAAGAACAACTCCGATGAGGAACTTCAAGTAAGAGGTGGCTTTAAGCTTGTTATCCGGCAAAAATGCAATAACGCGTAATCTTTCATTTTATCCCCTCTTCGTAGTGCTATGCGTTTCGTCCAATTGAATGTACCTCTTTTAAATGTGGGGTGCGAGAAAAAAAGAACGAAGTGGTTGCCTCCTCTATTTTTTGTTTTCAATGTACTCATAGTGGATTCCGGATTGCTTTGCAAGGGAAGACTTTTTGCTTCTGTTTCTCTTAAATCACTGGACTGTTTGCGGGAAAAACTGCAAAATCAACCTTCGATATGCTCCACCCTAAGGAGTGGTTTTACGCCTCAAAACAGTATTTCCGTCGATAGAAAAAATACGTATCTAATCGTTTTAAATGCTCTACCATAAAACAAATCGAAGGCGGCTACCAAAATAATTGTTAGTAAGCTTTTCTGCCAATAGAAAAACAATTCAAATACCGGTATCTTGCGGACACTACACATTGAAATATTAGGTGGATCTCACATACCCCTTGTGTATGACTAAATATCGAAACTGATGCGTTAATGACAAAACTCCATTTCTACAAAGTGTGCGTCGTGTACTACACTATGAGTTTACTCCATATTTTTTGGTTACCCATGTAGGTTTCGCCAATCGAACAGTAACGGCCAATACTTGGACCAATGTTGGTGGGGCGATAATCGATTACCCAATTGTACGCCAATGCCCGACTGAGTATTGACTAGCCAACAATGGTTTGCCGATACAAGGCCAGAGTTCGGCCAAATATAGACTCGCTAATCATTGGCTTGTCGATACGAGGCCAATGTTTGGCGAAGTACAGTCTCGCCAATCATTTGTTTGCCGATACGCGGCCAATATTCGGCCAAACATAGCCTCGATACGAGGCCGATGTTTGGCGAAGTATAGAATAGCCAATCATTGGTTTGCCAATACGAGGCCAATGTTTGGCCAAGTATTGATGCGTTCATCATTGGTTGATCGATATGAGGCCGATGTTTGACGAAGTATAGACTTGCCAATTATTGGTTTGCCGATACGAGGCCAATGTTCGGCCAAATATAGACCCTCTAATCATTGGCTTATCGATACGAGGTCGATTCTTGGCGAAGTGTAAGCTCGCTAATCATGTTTTTGCCGATACGGGCCCAATGTTCGGCAAAATATAGACTCGCTTATGATTGGCTTGTCGATACGAGTCCGATATTTGGTGAAGTATAGACTCGCCAACGTTGGTTCGCCGATATGAGGCCAATGTTCGGCCGAGTAACGCATGATCGAACCGCAATTCGTATATTGACGATTCATTGTTTCGCGTCGAAGTCATTGAGAGACGAGATAAATACTTTTTACGAGTCCATTGGACATTACTCTTAACAAATATACCACCAAATCAATGCACTCATTGTTGGCCGATTCTCAAACGAGCTCATACGCGATACTCTGCCGATTTTTATGAACCATCCTACACTGACCGAAAAATTCTATTAATATTAACTAACCGCGTCTATTTATTTATTTTTTATTCGAATATACTAGATTTTTCGTGAAATCGAATTTTTCCTATTGCATTCCATTATTGGAATTATTCGTTTTAAATATATTTATTTATACAAATTAAACTTGAACTAATTAACTAATGGTCTGTCTTTATTGCAACATACATATCAAAGGGTTGTGGGGGTAGAGAAGGTGGAGAGAGAGGAATTATATATATATATATATATATAGGTTATGTTTGATAATGCTATACATGTCATTCGATAAAAGTCTCTGATTATCACAATGATATTAACTAATTGATATAGTTCAAGTGATACAAATAATTATGAGAATCCATTTGGTCTCTTACGCCATATCTGAGATTCAGATGTTTCAAGCACTCAGTAGCATAGGGGCAGCGTGCGTAGCTATGAGTAGAGAGGTTCAAGGTTCGAGTCCCATACAGGTGAAATATTGTCTTCGAACTAATCGTTTCAAAAGACCAGGTAATGACGAATTACAATACAAAAATAATTAAATTTTTTTTTTGGCAGTGTAAGATCAATTTTGGTGATCTATATCGGGTCATCATTATCCTCCAAGACTCGGTCGATAATCGGACCAACCTCGAGTGCCAATGATGGCAATCTTGACGGGGACTTATTGTTGGCCGATTCTCGGATGAACTCCTTCGCGATGCTCGGCGGATTCTCATAAGCTATTCTACGGCCAATATTCATTGCGAATATCGTAATCATAAATGTACACGTGAATAAATTTTGAAGCCCATGCGTATTAATTTCAGTCATTTTCGTTGGTTTAGCCTGATTTTTTTGCACAATGACGGTTTCTGTGATTATGCACCTATTCCCTCTCCCTCCCCCCTCTCTCCCTCCCACCCTCTCTCTCTCTCTCCCTCTCCCTCCCCCCTTCCCCTTCACCTCATTCCATCATTTTTTCTCTTTCCCTCTCATTACGTGAGAAGCCTTCAGAATTCTCGTTGCCCATAATTCACAAAAAGCTACTCGCAGTATAGAACCGGAAGATCGTGAGTGGCGAAAGAACAAGACGAGAGGGAACGAGGAAGAACGTAGCGCCGTCGCACTGGATCTAAGAATGAAAGGAACGAAAATTAAAGAACGAAAAAAAAAAACCAAAAACAACAAAGGGGAATGAGGGACTCAGTGCTCGCGCGCTTGCTACGCTATTAGAATTTTCAATCCACAACGTGAACCGCGAGAGAAAACGTCTTGCTCTCCGTACGCGCCCGCTTACGGCAATAATCCCACGATTATTCCGTGCGAAAGTGCGCCGACGAGGACGAAGAGTAAAGGGGGTCAGACAGAGATGGCGTTCCGTGGTCGAGAAGATCCGAAGGAAAAAGATTTTCCACACTGCACAGAATGTTTCACGCTACATTGCGAACTTGGATTCAATTGCTAATGTAAATTGGTTGAAAGTCCTCTCACTTTATAAAATGTAATCTATGAAATTGCAACGCTGCGTAAAACAGAGTCGTGACTCGCTTCCAAATACCTACGTCTCGGCTGTTGAGTAAAAGAAAACTAATAACATCCTGTTTCAATATAGAATTTCAAAAAGACCGTTTGCTTATTTTTTTTCCTCGAACTACTGCTCACATAATTCGATTTGATTCAATGAGACAAAAATATCGGTACGTTATCGTTAACGCGAGCTGTACATGCCTGAAAATGGATCAACAACGTTCGCCCTGACCAAAGCACGGGAATGGACATTTCGACGACAATTTCCTACTACGAGTGTTCACCGATTACGCGCTTACGGACACAAATTTCGTGCAAATACCCAATCCTCGAGTGTACAGAATATGCTAATTAAGCAAATCAAGTATGCTAAACAAGCACACGAACTGAAGAAGATCCTGTGGAAAATTTGATGGGTGGTGGGTGGCAGAAGGGAAGGATTTGTGAAAAACATGAAAGAGGATATACGCTCCAGTAGAGGTATTATGTACGCTAGCGGCAAGCCTTAAAATAAATATTGCACTTTTGCGCAGGTGGAACACGTCGGGCAATCATGGATGCCAAATGAAAAGAGGGAGGCGGGGGTCAGGAGAAGAGACGGAAAGACTGAGGAACTTTCATGACTTGTAATAAAACTACAAAATTGTTTCTGAATAACTATCGGACTCCGGGTCTATTAAACTCTGCCGGCTGCAACGACATCAAAACTAAACAGATATAACGAGAGTCCTTTGCACGTGAAAAAAATGCCAACGTCGCAGCGAACTTCGGTTAATAGCATACACTCCATAGTTCAAAAATGAATTTTCATTCAATAGTAACACTACCAGTAATCAATTTGATCTACCTCTTGTTCACTCAACCGAGAAAGCGAGGTGAGAATTGTATTTTTTTCGTGAAAATCATATTGATATATTTTTTAAAAGACATTCTCTTATGGCATTGAAGCTTGACATATGTATTGCGCCAGATCAACTTCTTGTTTGTTCAAATGTCTTCTTATTAGTGAGCGAAAGCTGAGCAATGTTCATATAGCCGTACCAGCACTGGAAAGTACACGTTCTTTAGGTCGATTGTGCACACAAAAACATCGGGTGATGAATCCGATCCCTTCCCACACATAATATGTGTGGGAAGAATGAAAATATAACACTTTTTTTGAACTGATAATAAATCCATTCCACTCGCGCTACACTTTTTCATGCTCTCTCTGAAAGTAATTTTTGTAACCAGTGTTATTATTATATATTTTTTATTACCTGACTGCCAACGTCTTTACCTATTTCCCTTCCCAATTGAACCCTTGCACGTTTTTACCTATTTCCCTTCCCAATTGAACCCTTCCTTATCCCTCCTCGCTGCTGGCAACTTAATTTTTTTTATTCAAGTGTATACAGATAATGCCCGGCAATCAGTTTCAACACTTATGCATAGAAGTTCTTTAAATGCCTTTTGTTGTGAGAAAACCGACGCTTTCGAACTTCATTATGTTTTTTCCAGACAAAGTTATATTTAAAAAATAGAAATACCTGCTACAGCAGGTATGAAACACAAATATCGTTACTCGACCGCTACAGTTGAAGGACAAATGTTCCTTCCCGCACAAAGGGACAGAAGGATCGAAACGAGACGCCGTATACGAGCCTAGTTGCCTGCTAGCTTCGATAGAAGGTAGAAGTGGACGATAGAACATTTTTTTTAAATGCAAATCAAATGTGTTTCCCAACAGATAATTTAAAAAACAATTGTTCTTGCAAAAACGCATCGTTTATGAGATGTGCTAGATTTCGTGCTGTATTTTGCTATTCATGTTTTTATGATAATTATCACTCTGGTTCGTGCAACACTCCGGCTACTTCATCTCACTAATTGTAAATTATCTGCATGTATATACGGAACTTTTCAATAAACTATACCCACTTGAATCTTATTTGTGATATTGTCTTTTATTTCAAGTGTTCTTTGCATGAAATAACTATAAAATGTAACTTTATTTAGAAACAACATAATGAAGTTCGAAATCATCGATTTTTCCACAACAAGCGGCATTTAAAAAACTTATTACATGCATAATTGTTGAAACTGATTGCTGGGAATTATCTGTATACACATTTGAATTTAAAAAAAAATTAAAAACGTTGCCAGCAGCGAGATTCGAACCGGGGACGACGGGCTTATGAAGGAGAAAGCTTCCCCGCTGCGCCACGCGCTATTTGGCATTTTTTTTACGTAGAAAAAATTTGAACGCAACGGAATATTTCAATGCCGATCTTCTTGAGAACGGCGAAGAATGCATCCTACTGCTTTGCCACATAACACATCTGGCCATGAGCTTTTATTACACGCAGCATGAATCGAATCTGAACCTGACAATTGCCAGCCTCCCCTTGTTTTTTTTAGGAGGGGGTCAAAATGCAAATGACGCACCGTAAGTCGGCCCCATGGGCTTTCTCGTGCGTCAGACTCCCACACATGCCGGTGCCGCCGGAATGGTGATGTACCGACTAAAACATCCCCCTCCACTGTCCGCCCCGCGGAGTGGCAACACGTTAGTATAACCTCACCCCCGCGGGTCCTGTCCATCGTCCGTCTCGTTTCATTTACCCGTCGCTACGTCTCTTCCGTTTACATGTCATGTCTCCCTCATTCATCCTCCAGGCATCCATCATCTTTCTTACGCCTCAGCACTGCCTCGACAAAGGTGGCGAGGTCTGTCCAGTGGTCTTCATCCCGTAGCATCAGCCCAATTATGTTATCGGACGTGATGTGTCCAGTCCTCCGTTATAACTGCTGTCTCCGGGTCGTCCATCTGTCACACGCAAACAACGTGTGTACCGCATCGTCTCGTGTGTGTCCGCAGTACTTACAGTCCGCCGTCCGTACTCGTTTCATGTTGTATAGATAACTTCGGAAATATCAGTGTTCCGTGAGGAGCTGGGTCAGGTAAAAATTTACCTCCCCCGAATCCCGTTCGGTCAATGGTTTTAGGTCCATTATCAGTTGTCTTGTCCATCGTGCGGTTGTCTCGGTCGTCCAGCGTGTATGCCAGTCCGTCAGGGTCTTCTCTCTTTCATGCCTTGCCGCGTCAGCCCTTTTAGTCCCTTCGTCACGTTCGTATATTCGTTTTCCTTCTGTGGCTAGTAGGTCTATAGGAATCACGCCCGCTACCACCAGGAACGCCTCTGCCGAGACGGTCCTGTAGGCACACGCCATCCTTAGTGCCCCCTGTCTTTGTACGTACGTTTTCATCTTCCTGTATTTTTTAATGGCCAGCGCGTCCGCCCAGACCTCTGCGCCATACAGGAGGATCGAGTGGGCCGTCGTCATCAGTAGTCTCCGTATAGACGGTCTTGGTCCGTGCGTATTTGCCATCAGGCGGCTGAGCGAGGTCACCTTCGCCGCCGCCTTCTCGGCCGTCCGTTTCATATGGGGCCAGAAGGTCAGATTCGTGTCCAGAGTCACCCCTAGATACTTGGCTTCTCCTCTGGTACCCATGCATTCCGTTCCGACTGTCATCGGAATGATTGTCGGTATTCGTCGTCGCGTAAGCATGAGAAGCTCCGTCTTGTCCAGTGCAAGAGACAGTCCGTGCTTCGTCATCCACCTGTCAAGCGTATCATGACCTGATTCAGTGTCAGCTGGGCCAGATCCGCACTGCGCTCCACTATCACCGCCGCCACGCCGTGAGCGTAAGCGACGAGCGATGCGTTGCGCGGCATCTCTAGCCTCAGCAGGCTGTCATACGTCATATTCCATAGGCCCGGTCCGAGAATTGATCCTTGCGCGACACCTGCGGTGATACTTCTAGTCACCTGTCCATCTGTCGTCTCTTACGTCATGCGTCTGTCGTTGAGATTGCCCTTCAGTACCCGTAGTAGATAAGGAGGAATCCGGAGAGTGCCTTCCAGCGCCCCCAGGATATCCCCGCACCTAGCCGAGTTGAAGGCATTTCTCACATCTAGAGTCATCAGTATCATTAGAAGCCTTGCCGCGTGACATGCCTCGTCCGTCCTCCTGACGGTATCGATGACCTTGCGGATTGCCCCTATAGTCTATAGTCCCTTGCGAAAGTCGTGCTGGTTCTCGGACAAGCCCCCGGCCGCTCTTATCGCGTCTGTCAGTCGCGGTCTCAGTAGAAGTTCGACAACTTTACCCGCCGTGTTCAGTAGACTCAGAGGTCTACAGAAAGACGGCATATGCGGCTCTCCTTTTCCTTTACTAAGGAGGACCAGTCTAGCCGTCTTCCAGCGCGCGCTGAACGTCCCTGTCCTAAGACATTCGTTGTACATACCGAGGAGTATCCCAGGCCTCAGTCGTGCCATCAGCCGGAGGGCCTTTCCGGGTATGCCGTCCGGTCCAGGTGCTTTCCCCGCCTTCAGAGTGGTTGTAGCTTTAGTAAGCTCTTCCTCAGTGAAGACCGGGGCGTCTCGTCTGTCGGCCGGGTCCGAGGGCTCCTCCCTCGTCGGGTGAGTCGGGAAGAGCCCGTTAACTATATGCCCCATGGTCGTCGCGTCTTGGAGTTCCGGTAGACTTCGGGGCCGGAGTTTTGAAGAAAATAAAATTTCCTACCCGATTACTTCTTACCATTTTTACGATAAACTTGATAATAAACGAAATAACTGAACATAAAAAAAAGTTCACTCCTAAATTAAGTATAAGTCCGAAAATATTGATCCGAGGGTAAAAATGCTAATAACCAAAGTTGAATGAAATAAAATTTCCTATGTGATTATTAATTATCATTTTTACAATAAACTTCATAATAATCGAGAAAAGTTTTAAAAAACGTTTTTTACCACTTTTAGCAGTCTAACTCTATAAATATCGATCCTAGGGTAAAAATTATAATTATAAAATTTGTGGGGAATTACATTTCCCACAACTTTGAATACCATCATTTTCACTCTAAGGTTGAAAATAAGCGAGCTATTCGAAAAACAAAAAAAATCCCTCTTTAAATCAAGATGGCGGCAAACACACCGGGGGGATTTTCCCGAAAATCGAGATTTACGCTACCAACCACCCCCCCCCCCCAAAGTATTAAAACAGAAAATCGAAGCCGCGAATTAATTCCAGGTGAAATCCTATTTCGACTGGACTATTGAGTCTTGCTGCCATTTCCAGCAGTAGGTGTCTACGTCTGTCCGTCCTGGTCATTCCCCACTCGATCGCTCTCGCATTGAGGTCACCCGCGACTATTAAGACACTCAGCAGCTCCCTCAATGGGTCCGTCAGTCTGCCCATCTTGTCCTCGAACTCTCTGGCGGAGCAGTTTGGGAACAGGTAGACGCTGACGTAAATCAGGCCGCCCACCTCCACCCAGACTTAATCGTCCCCCGCTCCGCTGTCGAGCACACGCGTTCTGGTACCCCTGACCCAAATGGCTAAGGTACCCGCGCCGTTCGGGAACCACGTCGGGGTCGTTATATCCCTGTATTGTTCGCTAAGTATCAGTACGTCAGCGTTGTGTTCAGTCGCGATTTGGGGAAGCAGGAGGTGTGCTCCCTCGCATTTGTGCATGTTTCCTTGTAGAATTGTCACGTCTTCGTCTTCTCCCTGCACTCCTCCAGCGCAGCCCTAAAGACCGCACACGCCCCGGAACCCGGGAGGCGCGCGGTACTCTCGTACCCCGCCTCGTCGCGGTTTGTCCTGCCACATTTGTAGCAGCACTGTGCTCGGTCCTTGCCGTTGCAGTTCGTCCTAGTGTGTCCGTACCCAAGGCACCTATAGTACCTTGGCACAGTCGTCCTAGGCCTGACGCGGCAGTTCATCCATCCGACTTTCAGACGCCCTTTCGTGAAAAGGGCGTTTGCGGCGCCCTCCTCAAGGTGACAGACAGCCATACACTGTCCATTTCTGTTTTGGCCGAAGATATGAACCTTCGGGTCCCTCGTATCGTTTGTCTCTCGTCGAAGTGCCTCCGCTACTTCCTCTGTGTCCGTCACACAGTCCAAGTCCAGTATGTCCAGTTGTACGCTGGTAGTCATGTCGCATATCTGTGCGTCTTCTCCCAGGGCTTGCCGAAGCTTGTCCTGGAAGTTTTGTCTGTCTCCCGCCCTGCTTTTGACACGGAGCAGGACACTTCCGTCCTTCGTCGTTCGGTAGCCGTTGACCTGCACCTTTTCGGTCGCGGGATCAACGGCTTTCATACGTCGCGGTGTGTCCGCATATGTCTTGCCACTGGTGGGCTTAATGAGGACCACCTCAGCACCGGGTCTCCGGGTTGGGCGGGCGGCACCCCCCTTTTTCGTGGCCGGCGTCACTGTCGCTTCTGTAGACGTTTTCGTCTTCTGTCCGTCCTGTGCGTCTGTCGTCTTCCTCTTCTTCTTTGCAAGCACCGTTTTCCACGGGGTAAGCTCCGTTCCTTCCGTCGGTCTTTTAGCCGGCGTGAGATCCGGGCTTGAGCCCGTGGTCACGTGTTTGCATTTCGTCTGTGGCGTCTGTTGTTTGTCAACGTCACCCGCTCCGGTAGCAATCCCGAGCACATGCATCCTGTCACACTCGTGCCATGCCTCGTCCGCAGTTTCCCTAATCCGGGCCATGTTGGTTGTGATCATGGTGCTGATGTTCCTCTGACCTCCATTTTGACCAGGCATTCCTGGATCAGTTGTAGCTGAGTCCGGATCCTGGCCTCGGCCGTCTCCACTACGGACGAAGCCGGTGCAGACTTCTGTCCCGTTCGCCCGTCCGTAGTGCCATTTGTCCCTGTCGGAGTTGGGGGCCCCATTTGTTTTGATGCGTTTAAACGTTTTCCTTTTTGTTATATACTCATGTTTTTAAATTCCTCCCTTTCTCCCTTTTGTTTGTGTATGTGAGACTGTTTTGGGATAAAGACACCGCAGACCACCCCCGCCGACATATCTCCGCCACAGGCCGCCTCAGAGAGGACGGTAGTGGCGTCATCGAGCCCTTCCCCCGCCCCCCCCCCGCTACTGCTGCAGGGCCCGTTCCGGACACCACCCGGCACTACAACAGTATGGGGATTATACGCTGACTGATGGGGCAGCCAGGTCCATCCGGCTAAGAGGACCCGGACCCCTGTACTATCCAACAGCCCAGGAGCATCGTGCCGGGTTTATACTCGCCGTACCCTCCGACTGTCCGCACTGAGGCAGCCTGCCGCGGAGGACGGCGGGGGTCCGAGTGCCGTCCCCCGGCGTTAAATGTGCGTGCTAGTGAGTGTCCGCCTTTGTGACGTGTACCGGTTCATTTACTCGCATTCATTTAGTAGCCACACAGGAGGTACTCAGAACTTGAGCCCTCCAACATTCATCCGCACACTCACTCACATTCGCTTTTCGGGGGAGCCCGTTTATAGGGACCCTGAACATTCGCTTTTGGGTGGACCCCGTTTATAGGGTCACCTAATCATTCGCATCACCAGTATATCCCTCGGACGTGTTTGTGTAGATGTTTGTGCTTGTATATTCGTGCGTGTTCTCGACATGCCGGGTGGTTAGCCCGGCAGACCGGTGGCTATTGCGAGAGCGCTGAACGCACTCGCGGGCGGTGGGCTCGCCAAGATCCCTACGCCAACAGCCTCCCCTTGTCAAGCTGCACTATATTACATTTGCATCTGATTCTCTGGTGCACCAACTGTTACTCCAGTTTCTACACCAAAGTCACAGAAGTATCAGCCTTCTGCTCACTGGTTGATGCGCTGGGCATGGCTAAGCGGTCACCGCTCCGACTATCGGTCAACGTTGCTTAACCCTCCCTGGTCACCTGCGTTCAAAAAGACTCCACCTCCAACTTTGGAGCGAAATTGGTATATATTTTTATACTAATAAGGGACCTAGGGAATCGGGCCTACGTACAGGGCCTAGAGAATCGCGGCGCAGTTGCTGCGTGACAGTCGAACGACAAAGTTCGCGCGTGAGCTGGGATCATTCCGGCCCCTAGTATAACCAGCGACTAACTTTTTCCAGAATATTTGTAATTTTTGTCGTGTTTTTTTTCCTGCACATGGGATTGCTTCACGTACGTAGGCCTGCGAGAATCGTAATATTTCTTTTCCATCCAAATTATTTGCATAATTACTCCGAAATTTCTCCTATATGGAATCAGAGTAAAATAATTTATAAAAACACCTGGCGTTTGCACTGCTTTTTGTATAAATATCGGCATAAATATAATATCTATAAGTATTCCAATATTTCTGTGTTGAGTGCCGGGGACTGGAATAATTCCTATTTATGATATTCAACCATTTTTTACCCGCCGGAACCCATTTAGAAAACCGTGTCATGCCTCCACTATTTATAGAGATTAATAAAAAATATCATGAAATAGCCAAAAGTAGCCATGCAACATACCCTAAGTCTTACAAATGGTGACGCAATGTTTCCTTAAAAAAAATGATGGAAATCAGCAAATTTGATCTTCACCCAAAGAGATCTCCCCCCTTAAATACAGCTGGGACCATTGCAGCCCAGTATCACCAGAGTTCACTCTTTCGTCCAATTACTATTGTGGTTTTCAAATTCAGGAAACTGAATAGAATATTTTTCAAATGCCTTTTATCCGGTGAAAAATATACGCGTCCTCTGTTATGTTTTCCCATGTGGTAATAAAGGAGCTGAATCAGCCACAGCAGTTACCTTGTTCACTTCTTGTTTGATGTTCGCCTTTTTTCTCTGCTGATTCTCAGTGAAGATTTCGGCGTAACTGGTTTCGATCTGAATCGACAATTTGTCCTCTACAAGTAGCAAGTCCTTTAATCAGAGGACAACAAAGATCAAAGAAAAAGTAGCTTCAATACGTCGTAGAGCAGGGAACAATTTTCATAGAAAATAGGCGATCGACCGGTTCCGCGGTCGACGTCTTGGCCACCTCTGCTCTAATGCATAATTTAATATTCTCTATATACTTTCGAAAGTTTCCTAAAGATTTGGCAGTTCCCACAAAACAAGCAAATCGTTAATTGATGCCATAGGCGCAGAGAATAAATTCACGTGGTCACGGTACCAAACTGATATCCTCTAGGTAAGTGGACGCAAGTCGGTCACGCAAAGTCACTAGTGTACCTTGATCGTATCTATGTTGCGTCTGCGCACGAACGGCCATGGTAGCGTGCAAAGTAAACAGTCTTACCAAATGTACGATACTTATCTCAAGAAAAGATTTGTTAACTAATAACAAATCATTATTTAAGACGAGTCGTCTATATTTTAACAATTATTAGCTAACTACCCTGATGGAAATCCGCTTATTGGAATTCGACAAATAATGTTGAAATCTGTTGAAAAATGTCAGAAACTGTGAAAATTAATAGATTCTAACATAATTTGATGGAATCGTACATATTTTGATAGATTCTGTCGAAAATAATCTATGAAAATCGGACAGAACCTCACATATTATGTTAACTTTACGGAATGTCATAAAATCACAGAATTCGATACTTTCTGTCATCTTTTTGTCAGAAAATGTCATCTTTTAACAAAAAATGATAAAATTAATTTTCCATTTTTTGACATATTGTTGCATCGAAAAGAATGACAGAAAATGTCAAAAAATGATAGAAAACGATAATTTTTATCATAATTTGTTATCACATTTTTTACATTTGATACTTTCTGTCATCTTTATGTCGTCTTTCTGTTATCTTTATGGAACTTAAGAGGGCTCAATAAGGAGCAAACAATATTCAACCGTACTAATTATATTTTTATCTATGTATTTTATCTGCGTCTCTGTATTTTGAATATTATTTAAGATCTCAACAGTTGCCAAATATGTGTCACCAAATAAATGTATTATTGAATATAAAGTCCCAAATTTCTTTCTTTCAGCATTTCCATTAAAATTTAGAAAATTATATGTAAATCCCATAAAATATTGACAAATTCTGACAATTTATTATCAGAATCGATAATTAAATGTCAAAATTCATCAGAATATATCATATATTTATAATGCAAAATGTCAAAAGTTAACAAGTTCGGTCATTATATGCCAAAAAATAAAAAAGAATGATATAACTTGACAGATTCGGTCATAATATTTCATGAATGTTAAAGAATTCCATTTCATTCCATTAAATAATGACATTTAATGACGAAAATCTCACAAAAAATAAGAAAGAATGATATAATTTGACATATTCGGTCATAATATTTTATAAATGTTGAAGAATTCCATTATATTCCATAAAAAAATGACATTTAATGACGAAAATCTCACAAAAAATAAGAAAGAATGATACAATTCGACAGATTCGGTCATAATATTTCATAAATGTTGAAGAATTCCATTTTATTCCATCAAAAAATGACATTAAATGACGAAAATCTCACATAAAATGGAAAACTCTTACGACATTATATGAAATATTATAAAAGATTCTGACAGAAATTACTGAATTATAACATTACTTTTCTGATAAAATATGACAGATTCTGTAAAGCATGTTCCAATTTCCGGTCAGAAATCATGAGCTTCTCACAGAAAATGTCAAATCTCGAAATAATATGACAGATTCTGTCGTATAAATGACATATTCTGACATTATTTCTCATTGAAAGTTGACGGAATATTATCAAATCTGATATTTTTTGTTAAAATCTGACGAATTCCAATAAGCGGATTTCCATCAGGGTACGAGCAAGATTATCGCCCTTTACCTCCAATTGTTATGAATGCCATAAAACCAATTTATGAAGATCTGAGTAACGATTATTTACTCTCGAGGTGTATCGGTGGCTTCAATCAAAACAATAACGAAAGCTTCAATCAGGTAATTTGGAAAATAAGCCCCAAAACAGTGTGTAGTAGCAGTACTATTATAGAAATTGCTGCATATGTTGCTGCTTGTGTATTCAATTAAGGTACACACATATTGTTACTAATCATTAATACACTTGGCATTAATTGTGGACCCAATTCTCACCAGTACACAGAAAGCGATTCTCAACGTATAGACGTATCTAACAAACGCGCAAACGATAATATCCGGGAAGGCAGAATGCTTCGAAGGCAACAACAAATGATATTTTGGAAGCTTCCACATCGGTAGAAGTCCTATTCTATGGTCCAGGAATCGATTATTCGATGTAAGTAACTTTTTAATTAGTATTTCTATACATAAATCAGGTTAAAAACTTTAATTTAAAAAAAATTGTTTTAACAATTGGCTATAAACAATCGAATCCTCGACTTTTCAGGAAAAACTGTGATATTCGGATTCAGCGAATCAAAATACATTTAAAAAGTTTCGCTTCATCCGTCGAGCTCAAATATTTACGAACATATAATACCGTATCCACATCGAAAAACTCTAAACGCGTTTTGCTCGAAACTATGTTTTTCAAGTCAGTGAACACTATAATTCAAAAATCACTCGGTTGGATTTTGATGAAATTTGGTGGGCTTATTGATAGCATTAAAAACTAGTCCTTAATCGAGAGATTTTCATTTTTGTTGGAAATTTCTTTTTTTTTAAACAATTAACGAGCGATTTTTTGGTCGAAAATCGAAAGTTATCTGTCGGAAGCCGCCATTTTGTTAATTTTGGATAGAAAAGAAAGCTTTAATTAAGGACTAGATTTATTTTTAAACTAATGATTTCATTTTGTTTCTTTTTTCAAATTTACGTCAATACAAGGCCCGATAGGCGATGGTTGCTGCGTGTGTGTATATCCGTTACGCCGGCCAGCTAGAGAGGCCCGCTTTACGAAAAAGAGGTGATATTTTATAATATATTGTTTAAACAATACAGCTCCACCGTTTTTCTCACTACGGTCAGAAATTCGATTTCGATCGGAATTTCGAGATAGCATTATCGTTAAGAACGCGCTCTGTCAAAACGAAGTGACATTAAACACTTTTACTGAATTGTTTAAACAAATGAGTTTATGTACACGCATCTTCTGAACGACGCGTATCATTGCTGATTTCGATTTCATCGGAATTCTCCAACAATCGAGATCGCTAGAGACTCACTCTATAGAAGGGCGGTAAAATAACGCGATTTTAAATTGATTAAACAAATATGCTCTGGCAGTATGTATATTTTCGATGCCGTTTGCTTTCGATGAATTCAATATCGACCAAATTCTCGAGCGAACGGAATCGCTGGAGACTCACTCGCTAAAAGCATTCAGCATTTCTCTCTCCAACGACTTTTGTCTTCGGGAGGTTCTGCGCGGATCGAATCCTCCAGCATTGGAAATCGCTAGAATCTTGCTCTATAGAAGAGCGGTAAAGTATGCGATTCATTTCTTTTTCAACAAATAGGTTTGAGCAACTTGTATATTTTCAATGTCAATTATCTTCAATAAATTTGATTTCGCCCAAATTTTCGAGCGAGCGAAATCGCTCAAGACTCACTCGCTAAAAGAGTGGTGAAACTTATTGGTTGAACAATTATCAGTTTAGCATTTCTTTTCTCCGTCGACTTTTGTTTTCGGGAGGTTCTACAAAGGTCGAATACTGTAGCAATAGAAATCGCTATAGACTCGCTCTATACACGAGCGGTAGAATAACGCGATTTTAAATTGTTCAAACAAACAGGTTTGATCAGTATGTTTATTTTCGATACCGTTTGTCTTCGATGAATTTAATATCGGCCAAATTCTCGAGCGAACAAAATCGCTGGAGACTCACTTGCTAAAATGTATTGTAAAATGTGAAATTTATTGCTTAAACAATTAATAATTCAGCTTTTTTCTCTCCGTCGACTTTTGTCTTCGGGAGGTTCTGCGAGGACCGAATCCTCTAGCAATGGAAATCGCTAGAGACACGCTCTATAGAAGAGCGGTAAACTATGCGATTCAATTTTTTTTTAACAAATCATTTTTAGCAGTCTGTATATTTTCGATGTCGTTGATCTTCAGTAAATTCGATTTCGGCCGAATTCTCGAGCGAGAGAAATCGCTCAAGGCTCGCTCGCTTAAAGAGTGGTGAGACTTATTGGTTAAACAATTAACAGTTTAGCATTTCTTCTCTCCGTCGACTTTTGTTTTCGGGAGGTTGTACAAGGGTCGAATTCTCTAGCAATAAGAATCGCTAGAGACTCGCTCTACATATGAGCGGTGAAATTGTACGACTGTAAACTGTTTGAACAAATATGTTTGACTCGAATTATTTTTGAGACGACAGCTATCCAGCGTAGTTTTGCGGTTTTGAACCGTTTGGACAAATACGCTCGAATACTTTTTTCGATGACCGGCCCCTCCAGCCCGCTCAGCCGACGACCGCCTTCAGAAAAAAATAGATCCGAAATAGTTTAATTCAAATAATCGCATAAACTTTCATTAAGTTTCACCCAAGCAAGCATAAAGAAATAATTTGATAAAATGAACTGTTTCCATTGTCGTAATTTGTATAAAAAGTAGCTACTTCACTACGAACATTGAAGAGATTTTCAAATTTGGCAATTGAGTGAAAATCAACATTAACTATATATAAATACTTAGTAGAGACAATATCATTGTAAATCTATAATGCCAACTGGAGAATCTACAGATATCTCATGCAGTTGATGCGTTTTTGTAATTGAATATAAAGAACGAAGAGGGTTTCTTCAATAATCATACACAAATCTTAATAATTCATAAATCAGCCTTAGAAGCTAGAGCGATGGTAATGAAAAAAGATTGAAAACATACTTCAATTTAGACGGAAAAGACCAAGCAATTTCGAGGGATTTTTTTAAATAAGAAGGGGACCTTACAGGCTGTCACTCACGGATTTTGATAAGTCTCAGATATGTTGTAGAGGGACATACCCTGAGTACCTGAGTAAGGGGATTTTATACAACGCTCTTTAGTTTTCATGAAAAAAAGTTCGAAAGTTTAGCTCGTAGCTACTAGTAGCTACTATACCGGTACGGTTGCACCTCTATCGAATCAGCGGGCGTGGCCCAGTGGGCAAGGTTCCCGGCTCTGACGCTCGAGTGCCGTGATGGCGTTTTTTTTCACAAAATATAAATAAATTCGATGGATGATGCAAAACCGTCTACTTATTTATTTCGATAGATATAGCCGGAGACTGCATATACTGAGCAGGCCGACAGTAGATGCAGTAGTGTCACCGGCGATTGTTTGCATGCACGACACAAAGTGGTCGGCAGAGGCTGACCCAAAACGCGACTGCGATAGACCAGGGTGTTGATGACTCCATCTTGGCAGGCGCAGATAAACCCTTCGGTCTCGGACATCAGTCCAGCTGACCACAACAAGGAAAAGGTCAGCTGGGTGGACAGCCCCTGTTCCTCGATGTAGTGAAAAAACACACCGTGCATGGGTCTGTCCACGTGCTGCCGAGTCAGGACAGTCTGCTCGGCAGCCCTGATTGCCCGCCGACGTCGGGACTTGGGCAACCGAGCGACACATTCTATTGGCAAGGCGCCACGCTGGCGCCGGCGGAACTCCAAGCCGAGGGTCTCTGCCGCACGATCTGCCGCCTTCTAAAGAAAAGCACCCGCCCCATGAAGCTCATGCTGGTGGACAATCTCCAGGAGCGGGTCCGAGCTTGTTATTACATCGCTTGCTATTCCGAGGACCATGCGGTCATGAAGACACTCCAATTCCAAGAGCCCACGCCCGCCGCTCTGACGCAGCATATAGAGGCACGGGATGGAAGATCGAGGGTGCAGACTCCGCTGGATGTTCATTAATTTGCGTGTCCCGATGTCCAGATGTTTAAGCTTGTTAAAAATATTGACTATCGCGAAAAGCTCGTCATATATATATTTAATAAAAAAAAAAAGGAAAGACGTTCCTAGGCATCTCGCTGTTATATTTTTTTTGCGTGCCTTTCATTCGTCTCAGACTTGTTGACGCGTGTGTATCGTCTCCCTTTATCCCCAAATACAATTCGTTCTGTTCACCATTCTCCCTCGTGTAAACCGATTTATTCCTGGTCACCTTCAATAGGTTATGGGCCCAGTAGCATCGGGTGGTGGATATTTCCGTGTTTTGAGGTTTATTACGACAACGAACTGATAAAACATACAACGCGTCTAGATATAATCTCCCGCCTCGTGCAAAAGTGAGAAACCCCAGTTAGAGACGATGGAAAACGAACTCGTGAAAATAGCGCATCTGAAGGGGTCTGAAAATTGGGCTTCCTGGAAATTTCAAGTTCGTGTTACAGTGAACGCCAGCGGTGCCTGGAAAGTAGTAAACGGAGAGATAGCGAAACCCGTGACACCGACTGGTGGGAGCGCAGCAGCTGAGGCGATTTACGAGACGAAACTCGCCGAGTGGGAGAAAGCCGATAGGATCGGACAAAAAGTAATCGGCACGACCGTTGGACCTCAGGCACTCCTACACATCATCAATCTGAAAAGTGCCGCGGAGATGTGGACGAAATTAAAGTCAGTTTATGAGCTCAAATCTGAAGCAAGCGTCCACATGCTTCAACAGATGTGGTACAGCGCCACAATGGGATCCGGAGACACTATCTCGTCGCATATCGCGAAGTTGGAGGATATTGCGCATAAACTCGACGTCATGGGCGAAAGAGTATCCGACACCATGATCATCACTAAAATTCTGATGACACTGCCTCGTAGCTACGATCATTTTGTGAGTGCATGGGAGTCTGCAGCCTCAGCGGAGAGAACCCTTGCGAATCTCACGTCCAGACTCACCGTCGAAGAGATGAGGAACGGCGTGGGAGGAGAGTCTTCGGAGAACAGGGCCTTGACCGCGAACCAAGCTCAGAGAAAATCCGAACGAGGAAGAGGACGAGGACGAGGTCAGTCGAGACCAGGAAAATGTCATGTCTGCGCTAAGCCTGGACATTGGGCAAGAGAATGTCCTGACAAGAAGAAAAATACATCTGGAGAATCAAGCCACAGGAAGCCGAAGGGAGATGCCCTCATCGTAGAGACTCTAGCAACCTCGACAGAGCAGGGAGGCTACGAGACCGTGTGGTGTTTGGACTCAGGTGCCAGCGATCATATGTCTACACAACGCAGCTGGTTCATTAACTTTCAAACCCTCGAAGAAGAGATACCAGTGAGAATTGGCGACGGGAAATTCATTTCTGCGACAGGAAGAGGCGACATTAACGTCCTCGCGTTCGATGGTCGTTCCTGGAATGAGAAACACTTGTCGAATGTATTATTCGTACCACAGCTGAAATATAATCTCTTCTCCGTTGGAGCCGCACTCGACAAGGGTCTGGAGCTACAATCGGACGACAAGAAATGCGAGCTGAAAAAGGACGGAAAGACAATCCTCATAGGAGAGCGATATGGTAAGCTATTTCGGATGAAGCTGAAAATCGTCTCCGAGAAAGATACCGTTGAGGCGAATGCAGCAGCGGTCTCGTTTCGTGACTGGCACGAGCGATTGGTACATCAGAACGTAAGGTATGTCAAGAACTTCTTAAAAAAAGGGGGTGTTGGCGTATCGGTCGATGAAGACTTTTTTTGTGAGTCGTGCGTCGTAGGAAAAATGCACCGCACCCCGTTACCGAAGAGTACGACAAAAGCAAGCGAACCTGGAGAGCTCGTGCACGCGGACTTGTGCGGTCCAATGCAGGAGAGCTCAATTGGAAATTCACGCTTTTTCCTCCTACTAAAGGACGACTTTTCTCATATGCGAACGGTATTCTTCCTCAAGCAGAAATCTGAGGTGAAGAATCATCTTCGTGTCTTCTTCAAGAGGTGCGAGAAAATTATACCACGCGGGGTCAGAACCCTGAGAACGGATAATGGCCTTGAATTTATTAACTCTGAGGTACGCGAACTCACGGACAGTCTCGGCATACGACACGAAAAGACAGTTCCATATACCCCAGAGCAGAACGGAGCAGCTGAGCGCGAGAACCGAACGGTCGTCGAAGCAGCGAGGACTCTACTTTTCGCAAAGAAACTCGGCACGAGACTGTGGGCTGAGGCTGTGAACACTGTCGTTCACGTTCTAAACAGGACGGGACCGAGCACTGTAAAAGAAGTTACGCCCTACGAGTTGTGGCACGGAAAACCTCCCGACGTCAACCACTTGCGAACTTTTGGAGAAGAAGTTTTTACGCACATTCCAAAAGAGAAAAGGCATAAATGGGATCCGAAAGCCGAACAGGGATTGTTGGTCGGATTTGACGAGGAGACAAAAGGATACCGCGTCTGGTTCAAACGAGAAAATCAGATCCGAGTCTGCAGGGACGTCAAGTTCTCGCGACGACGAGACAACGAAGAAAGTACGGAAGATTATACTCTTCTTGCGATACCCAAAGAAGAAGATGCACCGAGGGATGCAGGGGCACCAGTCAACATGGAAGAGTCGGAGCAAGCCGAAGAAAATGAAGTGGTTCCGGACGAAGAAGAAATTCAAGACGAACAAGAGGCCGCTCCAGAGCATAATAACATTCCCCAAGCGGATCGGGCAACAAGTTTTCGATGGTTACCTTTCGGATATAATCTGAGAAATAGAGACACGATTCAGAAGCCCGCAAGATTTCCTCAAGCCCAGCTGAGTGTCTGTTTACTATCTGAGATAGAAGAACCGTGTACGTACGAGGAAGCTGTGAGCTCCAGGGATGCCGACTTGTGGCGACGCGCCATGGAAGAAGAAATGAAATCGCATAAACAGAATCAAACATGGATTCTTGCTCACCCACCGAGCAACCAGAAAGTAATTGACAATCGCTGGACTTTTAAAATCAAGAAAGATGCGAACGGGAGCATTGAGCGCTACAAGGCACGTCTCGTGGCGAAAGGTTTCACCCAACAACACGGCATTGACTATCAGGAGACATTTAGTCCTGTGGCAAGATTTGATTCGATCAGAGGCATTCTTGCGGTGGCAGCTTGCTGGAAGATGGATGTACGACAGTTCGACATAAAGACGGCGTTTTTATACGGCGACCTAGACGAAACAATTTTTATGCGGCAACCTAAGGGATATGAAGATGGAAGTAATCGCGTGTGCAGACTAAAGCGTAGCTTATACGGTCTAAAGCAGGCGTCGCGCTGCTGGAATCAACGATTCACTGGCACACTTAATAGGTTTAACCTGAAAGCCACGGAGGCCGACCCGTGTATTTTCGTCTCAGAAGAAGGCAACAGACGATTGATTCTCGCCATATATATCGACGACGGATTGATCGCCTCGGCAGACGAGAGAAGTATAACAAATCTGTTGCAAGAGTTGCAAAAAGAATACGAAGTAAAGACCGGTGTGGCGAACATGTTCCTCGGATTACAGATAGAACGAAAATCAAGCGGTGCTGTATTCCTTCATCAAGAGGCCTATACAAAACGAGTCCTCGAGCGCTTTAGGATGGAGAACGCGAACCCGGTGACTATACCGGCGGATAAACAACACGAATCGGACTATGCAGTGGGATCAAACAGCAAGGAAGTCGCGAATGCACCGTATCGACAAGCAATCGGAAGTTTGATGTACTTGTCCGTGGCCACAAGGCCAGACATCACGTATGCTGTTAACAAAGCTAGCCAGTACCTCGAGAAACCATCGAAGGCTAACTGGAACAACGTAAAAAGAATCCTCAAATATCTCAAGGGCACAACACGTTACGGCCTGTACTTCGACAGTGGGAGCGACGACAAAATCCTCGCCTTCAGCGACTCCGATTACGCCGGAGATATAGAGACCAGGAGGTCTACTACAGGCTACGTTCTCAAGCTGGGCTCATCGACGATCACGTGGAAATCACAGCGGCAAAGTACTGTAACACTCTCGACGACTGAGGCGGAATATGTTGCAGCTTGTCACGCAGCAAAGGAACTAGTCTGGGTTAAAAGGCTTTTCCGAGAACTAACGCCTACGGCGCAGACCAGCGTACTCTGCATTGACAATCAGAGCGCACTTCGACTAATCAAAAACCCGGAGTTTCACAAGAGAAGCAAGCACATCGACATCAAGTACCATTTTATTCGTGAGATGTATGAATCGAAGGAATTTGCCTTAGAGTACGTCCCGACGAGCGAACAGCAAGCGGACATACTTACGAAGCCCCTTGCCAGGAACGCATTCGAACAACAACGAGATATGCTACGTGTGCTCGACAAGTCAAACATAGTTTAAAAAAAAAAAAAGGGACCTTTCGCTATATCAAAGTGGGAGTGTTAAAAATATTGACTATCGCGAAAAGCTCGTCATATATATATTTAATAAAAAAAAAAAGGAAAGACGTTCCTAGGCATCTCGCTGTTATATTTTTTTTTGCGTGCCTTTCATTCGTCTCAGACTTGTTGACGCGTGTGTATCGTCTCCCTTTATCCCCAAATACAATTCGTTCTGTTCACCATTCTCCCTCGTGTAAACCGATTTATTCCTGGTCACCTTCAATAAAGCTCATCTCTGCGCCATTTGACGACGACAAAGGAGTAGAGCAGGACCGGGACAGCGAGCATATTGGTGGCAGTGATCTTATTTTTCCCAGACAGATCTGATTTCCAGATCCGTCTGAGACGCCGCCTATACTCGCTGCGGAGGGCCTCCTTGACACCCTCAGCGTCTTGTACAGAACGCTGGTCGATGCCAAGGTATCGATAAGACCTCCGGCATCCAGGTGTTTGAAGACGCTCCCGTCCACCAGCCGAACATCAGCCGCGACACCCTCTGCTCTCCCTCTCCTGAGATGAAGAACAGCGCACTTGTCCAATCCGAAGTTCATTCCCGCCGCCCGCGTATACGTCGCTACGATGTTCAAGAGGAGCTTAAGCCCCCCCCCCTCCCCAGGAGCGTATAGCTTGAGGTCATCCATATAAAATAAATGGGTGATCCCTCGCCCACGCTCCCCGGGGGGCCCCGCTTCGTACCCGCGTGCAGCCCGCAAGGCGATTGACAAGGGTAATAGTGAGATGCAAAACAGGAGGGGGCTGAGAGAATTTCCCTGGATAATCCCCCTCCTATACCCCACCACTCCGGTCGACACATTGCCTTCACTAGTCTTAACTATGAAGCGTGTCTTTCAGAGCGGCATGAGCTGCTTAATGCATCCCACTATGTAAGGACTCACCGAAAGGCGTTCGAGTAGGTGTATAATCAGTTTGTGACTGACAGTGTCGAACGCCTTACGGTAGTCTATCCAAGCGACTGAGAGGTTACGCTTGTGCTGGACTGCGTCTTGCGTGATGCAGCGGTCCACCAGCAGGTTCTCCTAACAACCTCCCAGCCCCCTCTTGGATCCCCTTTGTTCGTGTATCTCCCGCCATGCAGGCTCTTCTTGCCTAGAACACGCTCATAAAGAATCTTTGTGAAGATCTTACAGAGCGCATTCAGACACGTTATCGGGCCGTAGTTCTCCGGACAAGACAGATCCCTTTTTTTGGGGATTAACACCGTCCTTCCCTCTGTCAGCCACGTAGGGATTGGCCCCGTCCCATCGATGAACGACGAGAAGATGCGGGTCAGATGGGTATGGGTGCACGTGAATTTCTTCCACCAGAAGATGTTAATCCCATCCGGCCTGGGAGCGGCGTGGTTCCTCATGCTACTCACCGCCTTCTCCACCTCACCCCGCGTGACTGGAAAACAGTCGCCACGCTGACTCGGCTCTTGCCGGCAATACGTGTCGAACCGTCCCAGAGCTGGAGTGCTTTCATCAAAATGACCCGCCTCGCTATACAGTTTTTCCCAAAACCGCTCCACCTGAACAGCTGTTGGCGCTGTGTCGGGTGCAGGCGTAGGTGGTTGGAACCAGCGGCCTGGGTCAGAACGGAAGAGGGCGTTGTCTAACGCCCGACCCAGCCCCCTCTCTAGGGATTGCTTCGCAACCCCCGGGTTCCGCACCTTCTCCACGTAGCGTTCCTTCACAATAAGAAGGATAGCTTTGTTCAATGTGTAGTGACGGCATTTCAGTTCCGAGCTGATTTTTCGGATTTTAAGGGTAAACGCCCTCCCCGCCGTAATGAAGTCTAACACACACTGAACACGGGATGCCTGCCTCCGCGCTTCATTAATTTTATTCTGGAGCTGTGCAACACGCCGCCGAGTCTTAGCCACAAACGCCGCCTTGTCATTGCGTGTCTGAGGCTTCGACTCAACAGCCGCGTGATACACAGCCCAGTTCAAGCTGAGGAGATCAGCGGTCTCGGGGATTGCTGCCGCGAGGGACTCATTTGCCGCTTCTAGGCAACCAGGCTGAAGAGAACATTTCCCAGTATTTCTCTGCCTCCTTGTTCCCCAGTCCTCTGTCAAATCGACGCACCAACGGGGGGGTTCCGACTGCCGGGGGGTTCGATCTTGAGGCCGTCCGGCAGACCTCCGCACGGAACGCGCGGAAGAGCGCCTGCCGGACAGCTCTGGTGGTAGTAACAAGAGATCGTAGCCTTGTCGTCACAAGCGTGCAGCGTGGTCTCGCAGATGTTGTTGCGAGAGGTGTGCAAGCTCTGGGTGCACTTGGCTCCACAGGGCCTGCAACCTCGCCATGTTGCCCCGCCGCGACGGTACGCTATCCCTCCAGCAGCGGATGAGGTCTTCCTTGAGTTCCTCCGTCCACTCGAGGCGCCGATTTCGAGCCGTGGTCGTTGCCGTGTATCCTATCTGGGTGCCCCTCCCAACTGATCCTTGGTTCCCATCCGAGAGGGACCGGTTGTGGGGGGCTTGACTAGGCGGTGTTCGAACCTAGTTTTCGGCGTGCCAGGTGGTTGGCCTGGCGACGTGCCAGGCCAACCACCGACGTGGTGGCTATTGCGGGTGAGTTGAGCTCCCCCGGGCGATGGGCACGCCAGCTTCCCTACGCATTTTTATTTTTATTTTTTTTTTTTTTTTTTAATTAATAGACTTTATTGCTCCGGGCAACGCACTTCCTCAGTTTGCACTGGGAAACATTCACCTACCCCCGGAGGTTAGGCTCGGTCTTAATCTAGACCGGAACAATAACGCTGGACGGCACTCGAGGGTTCCGACATCACCTCGGCTGCCGCCCAGTCAAAAAGTCGCGCGAAAAATTCCATATATCGCTCTGCGATAGCCGCTCCCTCAAGCCAGAGGGTTAGCGGCTACCGCAGTCCACAATCGCGTTGCCTGAGTAAACGGAGGGACCCAAGTATGACCGCCTTCTGCATCTGACCCGCCAGCAACCGGACACCGGGTTTGCAAACCGGTATGCTAGCGAGGCCCGATACAAAAGACTCTTTCATCCCTCCTAGCGCGCCGATGAAGAGGACAACGAGAGTTACCCTGAATCCTCGGTGCAAACGACGTAGCTCGGCCAGGAGAGGCTGATACTTGAGCCATTTCTCCTCTTCCTTTCGCGACACGTTCACTTCGGCCGGAGCCGAGAACTCAATGACGTATATCGTCTTGTCGTCGAAATCGAAGAGGACAACATCAGGCTTAGTCGCTTGAAGCGGCCCGATGGTCGCGAATGAGAAGTTCCAATAAATCTTGCACCTCTCGCCCACGACAACGGACTCAATATCTCCTGGTAAATAAATTATTATTAAATATGTGTGGTTTGCATTGAAGTTAATCGAGGAAAGACCGCTGTGTTTAAATGTCAATCAAGTATGCTTTCCAATAACGCTGCTCAAAACTCCGTGCGCCTGCAAGGCCATAGCTTTTATGCAATGTACGCGTTGCTCTTTAGTCTTGTGTTTTGCATGCTTTTACGACAAATACCACCCGCAATATTGTTCTGATGTAACAAGCGACCACAGTGATAGGGAGTAAGAAAAACCTGTATATTGTAATGAAAAATAATAAACTGCAGTTTCTTGTGAAAGATGTTTTAATTTCTTCCTCTTATTTTTTTCTGCGTGAAAATTAAAATAATAATAAATAATTTTTAAAAAAATGGAAAGTAAAAAATTTAAGCAATGAATAAAAAAAATTTTAATAAATAAATAAATAAAATCATAATAAATAAGTAGACGGCTTGCATCATCCATCGAATTTATTTAAATTTTGTCAAACAAAAAAAAATGCCATCACGGGACTCGAGCGTCAGAGCCGGGAACCTTGCCCACTGGGCCACGCCCGCTGGTTCGACAAAGGTGCAACCGTACCAGTATAGTAGCTACTAGTAGCTGCCAGCTAAACTTTCGAACGTTTTTTTCTCGAAAATTAAAGAGCGTTGTATAAAATCCCTTTACTCAGGTACTCAGGGTAGGTCCCTCTACAACATATCTGAGACTTATCAAAATCCGTGAGTGACAGTCTGTAAGGTCCCCTTGTAAGTGTAGGTACAAGATTTTCTAAAATTCATTTGTCATCAAAATGGCGGAGCTGTGGGCAGGAAGGTTGCCGTAGGAGTTGCGATTTGGCGTGCAGTCTAGCTTCAGAAGAAAATGTAAACTTAAGAGAATGGCATTTACAGAGATAAAATAATATCTTGCGCGAAATATCTGTAGCATTTCGATAAAAAAAGTATTGTTTTCTAAGTTCTCTGAAACAATTCTCGTCAAGTAGGAGGTGGTAATATTATCAATGTTACTACCAAGCTTAAACTCAATCGGCTTAGTAGTTTTTGAACCCCGCACAGCAATTGCGAAAATGCAGTTTTGAGAAAAACGCGTTTGAAATTTACATAGAAATAGAGTTCAATTCCTCTAGGTACTTATGGTAACTAATTACATGACTGATACAAAGTAATTCAGTTATTAATTACAGTTGTAATACTAATAGTGAGTTATTAATTTTTTAATTACGCTTTGCTCATGTCTGCATGTCGCTCTGCGGTTTCCCTACTACCTGCAGCGCATGCTCAAAATCCGTACGGTGAGGCGCAGCGTTGACGAGATGCAACGTTCGAATTTATTCTAATTTCTTTTTGAAACTTTGGAAAAATATTCTACATACACCGTTCTACCATTTAAAGGGGAAAAAAAAGAAATCGATTTTTTATCGCTATAAATGTACATTTCGCCTTAAAAAAATTATTAAATAAATGCTGTACGTTTGAAAAAGCATATCGAAAAGGAGTACCACCCAATTTATATACATTTTTCAAGCAGCAACAGTACTCTCGGTGAGCTCCGCCGGCTATGAGAGAAGTTTATCCGCCATGGGGCTGGTAAAAATGTGGCTTACAATTAGGAGCACAATGCTTCAGGAATGATTATCTCCTATGTCATTGCTGAACATAGACATGACCATTTTTTTTGACACAGAACATTTTTGCATGACACAGAACATTTTTTCGAAAAAATTTCAGCTGAAAAAGTGTTGGGCTGATTCGCAGAAAAAAATTAAGTTTATTTAATAAGTATCTACTGAAAATAATGATTAACGACCAGGATTGAAAATAATGCATTACTTTTTGTAATGCATTACCGTTATTATTACCCATAACTTTACATTTTGTGATGTAAGAAATTTCGATAACTCATTACATTGGATTTTGTAATGTGAAACATTTTCATTGCCCATGACTTTACATTTTGTAATGTAAA